>VWPU01014685.1:0-110624 GCA_013398955.1 Callaeas wilsoni | reverse complement strand
CCCGGCCCCGGCCCCCCGGCCCCTCCGGCTGGGCGCGCCTCTGCCCGCGCTCCGCCGCTGCCGCCTCGCCGCCCGTGCCTCTCCTCTGCCTTCTCCTTGGCCAGAAAACTTCCCGGGTGCCCTCGGCAGGAGCCGCCAAGGGCAGCCCGAGGTGACTCGTCCCTCCCGTACCGTGCCTCGGCCGTTCGGGGTGCGGGAATGGCAAGGGCGGCCCAGGGGCGGCTTAACCTGGGACCTGAGAGCAGCCCTGAGCCCGCCGAGCTCGCAGCAGGCACCGGTGGGAGGGAGAGCTGCCTGCTCCCCGTCTGCAGGGTGTCCCCGGTAACATCCAGTGGGCTTCTGATGCACCGGGGGGATCCTTGGGACGCAAAAGGAAGAGACCAGGGAGGTGGCAGAGAGGTCACTCATTGGCTGGTACCTCAGTGAGAGCTGCTGAAATGCCTTCGAAGATCTGCCGGAGATACTTCAAAGGATGACACTGCGGGACTGGGAAACCTTTCCAAAATGCATGCTAAACCGAAGGAAGAGCCCATGTTTGCGACATGGGAAAAGCCATGGTTTCCTAAGTAAATAAGGCTTGTGCTCTTTTGCTATGTATGTGTACCAGTAACTTCTGAGCCAGTTAAACAATTTCAATAGCATTTGACAGCCACGGATTCCATAAAAATAGATAACTGTGTAGAAGAGGTCATCTTTTTTACTGCTCTTGCACATAGAGTGACTGTGTCTCAACCCAAACAGCATCTAACAAGGGAATCCACAGCAGAGTTCATTTCAATTATCCCCTAGGAAAACTACTCTTCACTGCTCCTAATACTCACAAAGTCCTTACCAGGTTGGAGTGAAACAAACTGAGTAAAAAAGAGTGCTGAAGTAACACTGTTACTCTCAGTAACAATCAACAGCTCAGGATTAGTAAATTGGACTTTAGTAAATTGAATATTACATCCTCATATAAAACCAGAGAGAACAATCCTGCAAGGGCCAGATCATGCAAGTGATACGCGGACGTGTCCTGGTGCTGATAAGAAGTCCTGCTTACTTCATGATGCTTTGCAAGATGGGGGATGCAGATTTGGACCCTCAAAGCTTAGTAGAAGAACAAGAGACAACAAGAATATCTAACAGTGCAATGCAAAGGAAAAATAGATGTGCCAGCATCTCTGCATAATCTTTGCTAATGCCTCATATATCTGGTAATGAACATTTACAAGGCTCCCCAGGTGCAGATATTTGTTGGCGTTGGCTTTCTTTTATTTCCTAATGTGACATGAAAATAGGGAGATACACATAGAATTTAACAGTTATGGTCCCAAATCTATTTCTCTGTAACAGCAAAACTAGATTACGCAACCAGACTGTGTTTGAAGCGTATGTTTTGTTATAGTCTATTGCTTAAGACAGGCAATCGTTTCAGGGTCTGATATTTTCTTGTAATGTTTGGGCCCATGTTTTTCCATTTCTCTTTTGCTATTCATTTATTTGTGTCACACAGCATGATCCTAGCTCTGCTTGGTCTTTGTGGCAGAGTAGGGGATTTCCATTTCTTTATTAGACACAGTTTGACACGAGGTAATAGCCTTGTTCCTTATTTGATTTCTTTGCAAAGGACTCAGAGTGCTATTTTCCAGGAGGCTGGCTTGTCATACCCCTTAAGCAGCAGATCATAGCTCTTTCAGGCAGAGATTACATTTTTGCTCTACAGACCTGCCAAACTGGGTCCATTGGTCCTCCTCCTGCACCCTCCGTAACAATCTCACACGTGTACCCCTGCACTGTCCAGGACTGTTGCAAGACCCCACATGCCAGGCAATTTTGCTGTACCAGTGAATAAACCATGAAAGTGTCTGTGTGTATCTGTCTGGCTGCCCAACACTTACCCTTGTTTTAGGGCCTAATGCACAGATCTCATGTGGAATGTTTCCAGTAAACTGACTGGGCTTAGTCCTGATAGAAACACCACCATTTTAAACAGATGGTGTTTCTACAGACAAGATCCTCTCCTCATCAGGGACACTCTTGGCATTTTTTCCAACAACTGCCACCCCTTTCCCTTCCAGTGACATCATTATTCTGATATTTTGGGGAAAAAAAGTGCAGGATGATGTATCTAAAGACTTGTATGTGTTTTCTCTTTTCCATCCTGATTCTATGAAACTGTTTTGTAAATGAACAAAAGTCAACTATATGTGACCCCAGCTTTCAAATCTTCCACATGCTAGCATAGACACAATAGTGCTCTTACATGCTCAACTGTGCAATTTAAGGGGCCACTATTGAAAATTAGCTTCCCGAGTTTATAGTGCTTTCACCATCATGAAGGAATTGCTTTGTGAATCCCAGCCAGCACTGAATTGAGTTTTGCATTTAAAGCTGGGGTTTACATTCTTTGTTATGTGTAAAGAATATAGTATATCCTCTGTGAACTTAAAGCATAACAACAACCTTGAATAAAGCCAATTTTATGATAGATCAACATGTGAGAAGGCTGTTTTACTTGTTTTCTTATAAATAGGTTATTGAATTGAAATCAGAACAAGAAAAGAGTTCCATGGTTTAGCCCAAAACACTAAAGCCACTTTCTCCCATTTCAGAAGTGCCTAGAGCTGCAGCCCTCCCACTGTCTGAAGGGTCTGTCCCTTGAATATTACATCATATGTATGACAATCCAAATAGCTTCTCTGTTACACTTCTGATAGGCTTGAGTTTGCAGAAGCAGAAACTGCAATATTGGGAAACCATGAACAAATCATGGCAGATTCCTCACAGTTGTAACTGTATGGATTTTGAGATAAATTTCACTCCACAGAACTCACCCATTACTTGTGAACACTTTCTTGTCTGCGCTTCACATCTTAGTTCTCAACTTCACAGTTTCCCTGTTCCTTCCTTCCCTGGCCTCCCCAGCTTTCCTCCTGCTTCCTTTGCCTTCAGACTGCTCTCTTTCTTTTCCTATTATTCTCTTTCAGTATTTCTACTAATGCCTTTCTCAATTTGCTGTGAAGGCAGATAAAGCAGGAATACAACCCCGATCCAGCTTGGCTGTGATTCCTAGAGCTGGACTCACACACAGCCCAGCTCATTGCCGAGACAGATGGGCAGAAGGAAACTCTCTGGCATCTGCATGCTGGAACCTGAATACCAGTCTATTTCCAGATAACCATAGCACATTCCAGGAGCAATCTGTGCTCAGTAGAAATCACACAGTGTTATTAACCCTGCCATGAAACTGAATGGCACTTCTGAGAGCACAAAACAAACAAGGTCTCAGCCACAAAGAGCTTAAGATGACAAACTGACTGTCTGAACCTGATCACCTGCTCCCAGATAAAGACAGCAAAGTAAGAGATCTTGTTTTTCCAAAATGTCAAGCACTTACAGCGCTGACTGAAGTTGCACCGATCAGTATGTTCTCTCATCTGCTATCAGACTGCTTTCCCAGGGCCCCTCCATCAGGCTTGGGAAAACAGCATGAGGGGGCAGTTGATGCACTGGTAGTGAGAGGTTTGTTCAAGCTTCATTATTAAAATCATAATTAAAACCTTGCCAGTGTATTTTTCAACCCAGTTTTGCTTTCCCAGGCTCAGCTGGGAAAACTGAAGCTAAATTGTTTATGAGTTGGTTTCTTTGTCAATATCAGCATTTCCCAATCATTTTCATCCAAGCAACAGCTAACATTTTGGAGAAAAAAAAATATCACAGGCCCTCCCTTTGCCGTGAATTTCTGTTTTTGTTTTTGTTTCTTAAATCAAGAACTAAGCTGCATTTTGAATATTCATTTACATATTTATTTTTCCCAGCTTTGTTTTCGTATTCACTTGATCACATGGTAACATACATGTATGTTTTTCTGAGGTGAAAAAGTATGTTTTGTCATTATTTCACATATCACCTCTTCATGTCTTTCTGACCCACAGACCACAAGATTGGAAGCAGACTTCCAGGGCAAGAGACATGCTTTTCTTAAGATTATCCAACCCATGAACACCACTTTATGCTCACTGAGATATTCAAATAGGTAGACATAATTCTCCTAAATGCTTTCATGCTCATCTCCCTTTTTCCTTGTCTTTGAAGTTGTAAGATTACACAAAGGAACTGGCAGCAGTGCCTAAACCCAAAACTGTAGCAGCAATGACTGAACAAACCCTTGGACTCTGCCCAGAAAAATCTCACTTAAGAGAATTCCTTGCAATAATTTTAATATGTAGCATTGAAGGAATACTTTAAAGGCAAAATGAACATATTTAAGATGATTGCCATTTCCACAGCCAACAGCAGGTAAAGCTGTACATTACCGGGGGAAAAAAAAAAAAAACAAACCAAAAAACATACAAAAAAACCCCCAGAAAATCTCCTGTCCCCTGTTTGCCTTTTTTTTTCAGAAGTTTTCTAAAATGAAGATTAAACCAAAACATCAAGATTTCTAACTACATATATTTTGAGAAAATTCTCAACATTCATATTTCCTCTGAAGTATGCAGCTGAGATTTTCCCGTATTCCTTGAAACCTTTATGGAAACTAACTCTGTTTCTCACAGTCTTTTTAGTAATTTTCACTAAGAAAGTAAAAGCCAAATGGAGGTCCCCATTGTACCAGGAACCTTGCAGTTCCTCACATGTTTAAATATGACAAGAGAGACAAAGAGAGAGGAACAGTTATCCCCGTTTACAAACAGGAAATTGAAGCAGGAAGAATGAATGCTGAAGAAGTACTAGAGGTCTGTGTCAGCTCCAGGACATGAGCTAGGAGATCCTGGATCACAGACAAATGCCTTACTCATCCAAATATCTATCCTCAAATGTTTTGACTCTTCTTGGCATTTGCATTTCTCTTATAACACAAAGGGAGCAGGCTCAAATGCGTTTTTAAAACTCCAGATGACATTAAAATTGTGAAGCTATTTTTATTCTCATAAGATGTTACAAAGCACCTTTTTCCTTTAAAAAAGGAAAAAATAAAGGAGAACTAACAAACATAGCTTCGGGGTTTATTGTTCCTTGAGATGTTCCAATTAAATAACACCTTATTGGACAGTTAAAGTTCTTCACAATTTTTCTGTCAAAAACATGGTGTGTAGTTCACAGGTATCTACAGAAAACAGCAGTAACTGCCAGGGGGGAGATGGAAGTGTTGAAAACTTCACTTCTGACAACAGTTAGATGGTCATCCTGCAATTTGTTTCAACACAGCCAGTTGTGTTGCCATAACGTGTTAAACATCTGCTAAAAACATATGGAATCCTCCTGGGGGATGTAAGTCGATGCCATTCATCAAACTATTTCACTGCTTCCCTTCTCCCCAAATGACTCCCTCCAGAGAGCCAACTGAAGAAAAGGATTCCAATGTCTATATGTAGAAAGGGATCCCTAGCCAGAAAAGTGGTGATGGCTTCCCTTGGAACTGGGAGAAGGTCCTATCCGAGTAAATTCTGCTGAAGCACGTGTAACAGGGTTACGGAGAAAAACAAAGCAGCACATCATCAGAACTCCAAATCAGTCATCCCCGTCTTTAGGAGAAAGGAGGTAGCATGGGGTTCTGAGGCAGAACTAATCCCCATTCTGCAGAATTCAGTTTACATGGGCAGTACCAGCTTAGCTGGGAGACTGCTGAAATAATGACCTTGGGCATGGAAGGACCTATTGTTTTTCCCAGTATCACACAAAGAAGAAAGTTATTACATCCAGAAAATTGAACTGTCCAATGACTAAACACTGGGATGAACATTCATGGCTGTGTAAAATTATTTCAGGAAGGCTGTAAAATGTAACAAGAGCATCAATGACTTAGAGTGGTGACAGTCAATTTTCATGGTGTGAAGGCTGCTGGACATCACACATGATCCCAGAATTTTTCATGATCAAATCGGCCTTAAGTGGGATGTAACTTTTCAGGTCTGAACTGATCTCCAGTGACAAAGGGAGAAGACATATCCTAACAACTCCACAAAGCAATGATTGGATGGTGATGCTACTATAACCACATTGGGATAGCTGTCAAAAACTACACAGCTTTCTTTTGTTTCCTGAAGCTTCTGTTGTTTTTCTCAGATATGCTACTTTCTATAATAAAAGTGCTTCTCTGCAGACCTCTTTTCACTTGTCATTCACACCCCTTCCAAGCATACACACAGTGAGGGCAGGAGCAAAACTGCACAAGTTTTGCTTCTTTTTTCCTCGATCTCAAGAGTCTTTCTGTGCATTTGTGCGTAAGGCAGCCCTGCTCTGCTGTCAACAAAAGGGAACTGGTAAGTGAACAGAGCAGCCATGCGGGGTATGGGAGCTGTGAAATTCCTGAACGCTGTACAGTGGGATTGAGGCTGACTTGATACTAGGGCAAGATTAGTTATTTTTAAAAATGTAGTCATAAAATTAATGGTCCTTGTGAACCCTTCACCAGGCACTAATTAATCAGCCTTCCGTTTTTACAAGTGAGAGCAAATGAGTGCCAGGAATATGCAGTGATTTCGCCAAGTGGGCAGCAGGATTAGATTTATCAGAATTTAGGGCTCCTAACCTGTGATCAAAACATGATTGCACCTCTGTCAGTTACTTCAAATGTGAATTTTCTTTATCTGAAGATGAAAATCTTTCCATTGGCTGGACACTCATTAGCCAGAACAACTGCTGTACAAATAATGTTATATTGCAGCTTAAAAATATGGATTTTTGTAGACCACCATGGAACACAGGTTGGAACTATGTGAGTCACTTATCTGACAGATTCCTGCTATGAATGTTTTAAACAACATTGTGAGTTACTAGCTGCTGTTTCCTATCAGGAAGAGATAAACTGTGGATTTATTAAATGTTGGAGCAAATTTCACCCCTGGTTTCACTGGACTGATTTCAATGAAACAATGCCAAGGACACATTCTCTTAGCTAAGTAGCCCTTCGCATTTAACTTATTGTACATACATCACAAAACCTTACAAAGCAAGAGGAAAGAACCATCTTCTTGATTCCTGTGTTCTGAGCTATCCTCAGTGAAGGACCCAGAATCCAGATTCTGTTTTAAAGATCCCCAAAACTAGTCCTGTAGACTTACAGTCCTCTAAAAAGTTGAATCCACCAAGGCCCTGAAACCTGAGAATTGTGGAAAGCCTGGCAAAGGCTCTAGAGCTTCCTGCTCTTCCCTCTTGTAGTAACCAGCCCCTCTGTGCAACTTTTCGTGCCATGCGTTGGCACTTTCTGTCCTCCTGGCTGTGATACCAAACTGCAGAAGTGGCTGCAAAAGTTAAAGACTTTAATAAAAAATTGTTAACTGGATTTTCCTGAAATCCTGTACAGCAGAGTCAAGACTAGGGAATTTAGAGGGAAACAGGAGTTTGCCCGAACCACTCCTGCAGCAATGCTTTTAAGATGATTTCAGTTGCTCTAGAAGAGGAGCGGAGGGGAAGAAGTAGTGCAAGCCCTCAGGTTAGGTCCTTCTGTGCAGTCTACAGCCCAGTCTGTACATTTCTATCTTCCTCTATTCAGTACATCTCACTCTCCCGCTTTCATCTCCACTTCTCCACGCTCATTTTCTCTCACTACCTCCAGCCCTGTTGTGTTCTCTGAAGCACTTTAATTCTTTACTTTCCCCTGTGTATCCCTGTGATAATCAATCCCTCCCTCCCGCACTATCAGGTCTGTGTGTTGTCTTCCAGGCGATCTCATTTTGGTTCTACAGATAAAGACACAAAACAGAGAGTGGGTAGAGAAATGGGGGTCACAGAAAGTCAGAAGAGCTTTTTTCTCTTTAAACTGACAAATGGGGGCAAATCCCGGGTGTTGCAAGCAAAAGCAATGACATGTTAGAAAGGATGAGAATGGAAACTCTGCCTTTCTTGGAAACAGCTACTGAAATGAAGCAATAGTTTTGGGAAGCCCAGGGTATTGGTAGAGCAGCTGGTCTCCTTGCAACTGGGATTTGCTGTGTTCCAGGGCTATAATCAAGCAAATAGAGAATTTGCCAACCAAGGCTTTATTCAATGTGCCAGGGAGCAGCCATCCCTTCACCTGAGCTAGAAATGTCTTCACTAATGTGCAGCATGTGCACGAGTCACTAAAGAGCCTTCACCCTTCATCAGTCAGACAAGTGCAGTTGTGTGTGCAGCAGGACGAGCAGAGGCAAGGGGATGGCAAGCTATTAAGAATGAAGCCTAATGGACCCTTGAGAGCCCTGGGAGGGGGGAAATAAAATAAAATTAAAAAAACCCTTCACCTGAATTTTAATCATACCCAAGGGAAGACATGAGATTTAATACAAAACATTACACAGCTGCTTTGCTACATGAGATTAACTTCATGTAACAGGATGAATAAAAATATTCCCACTCCAACTTTCTGAAACATTCTGCCCTGAGGCAGTGAGAGAAATGGCACGGAATGCAGAATGAGGCAGGGGGATGAGCTAGAGATGCTTTTAAGCTCTATGCAAGTCACCCATCCAAAGCTGGGCTCTGACACAAATCTCCTTCAGCATCTCAAATTAATAATTCATCCTTAGCTAGGCGATCATTACAAGATCTCTTTCTGTAGACAGACAGTCAGAGAGAACAAATGTAAGAGTTAATGCTGGCTGGCAATACTGTGAACCCCTGAGAGCAACAGGCTATGACAGCACTGCTTAAGTTCTCCTAGTGCTGTGCTGAGCGCCTGGGCATCTAGTAAAGACTGTAAATGTGCACGGATGAGGACTGACCCACTTCTGCAACTGAAAGTTGGAAAGCCTCCCAGATGCACACATGACGTTTTGGCAACACAGAGAGAGAGAAGTTCAAGGAAACTAGGAAAAGAGTTCAGAAGGAGTGTGAACAAAAATACACAAACAGCAAAACATCTAGTTCTAAACTCTTTGTTATCAGTCATCCAAGATCAGTTGCTGTCAAGGGCAGTAGAGATCTTTGTGGTAGAAATGAGGCAACTTCCCTCAGCCACCAAGCGAAGTTGTAGGTTCACGTCACAGTCTGTCAAAGTCAGCAGGGACTTGGTCATAAATTGATTTACAAGAACATCAGCTGGAGATATAACCTTTTTACTTTCCAAGTGTAGAGTAAATGCATGTCCCTTGACAAGGAACTTTTCCTGGTAACCCCATCAACCATTTATGAAGCAAGAGTGGTATTTGCTTAGTGCTCAGCATGACAGGCAGTGTACATTTCACAAAAATACACCTCCTTCCATAATCAACAATTTAGAAAACTTACTATTTACTATACTTGCTAAAAATTATCGGAAGCATCCAACTGATCGTTGCGCACATTTTGTACTTGTCCTTTGGGGATAGCAGTCCTATTAGATCCTGGAAATCAAGGAGCTTCTAGCACTGACTAGGCCTTGGAAAATAAACCCAGATCTCAACAACTGCTATGAGTCAGATGTGATTTTCTTCTTTTATGCCAGATGAGAATTCACAACTTCAGTGTGATGCCAGTCACAGAAATACAAAAACACAGAGTTGCCTAGGACAGCAATGTCCTCAGGGGCACCACGGTGCCTGCTTAGACTCTGTGGGAGCTCTGCAAAGGCAGGCTGGCTGTGGCTGCGCAGAAAGAAGTCAGGCTTACTCAGAACAGATGCAGCATTCACCTACCTGATCTCTCTCAGGTGTCTGGCAGTAGTGGTTGTAGCAATCCCAGTTCCCTTGTGCTCGCCTCTTCAGCCTGCAATTACGGTTTCACTCCTTCCTGTTACTCTTCTCTCGCCTGTGGAAACAGCAGACTCACACCAGTCCCTCATCTTGGGGGCTGAAAAATTCAACTTTCTGTATGCTATGGAGAAGCCTGGAGTCACCCCCAGGCACTGGTGATGCTCTGCAGCTGGGGGTGTTCTGAGTGAGATGTAAATCAAGATACTTGGTCATAAAGCAGCAAGTGACAAGTCTTGGAGGAAAAAAAAGGTGTTATCTTTAGTAACCAGGCCAAATGCCAGCTCCAGCTAAGATAACAGACATTCTACTGACTTCCTGCAATTTTCCTTCAGTGAAATATTATCCTCTTTACTTCCTGCCAGAGTGTCATTTAACACTGCTTTGCCAGTCTACTGTGATTTGATCAAAGAAAGCTGCATTTCAGTGAAGACTAAAGTAACTCCACTACATTAGAGATGTGCCCAAACTGTGTAATTCAGCATGAGACTTATATACATGTTCGAGAAGCTACGTGGCTTCAGTAGTTTAGTTTAATTTTGGTCAGTGAATTTAGCAATAATCCTTTATTACAGGAAAAAAGGCAACATACATGGATAACATGAGCATTCTTTTTTGGATCTGGAGAGTACATGCCACTAAAATAATTTCTCAGAACAATAGCAAAACCCTCTTCCTGTAGCACCCTGATCTCATATTCCAACAACCACTGATCCTATCACCTGGAAACAACTGCTGCTCCTAGAGACAATACTGAGGTTCTCTCCAAACAGGAGGTACCAGCCCGATTCTACTGCCTTGTTTGTACTTGATCTTAAAAGTCTTTTCCATTTGAAACAATTCTATGATTCTGTGAAAGATACTGGGCAATTGTATACAGCAACATTTGCTGTACATATCGAAGTGTTCAGCACCAGGTAGGATGGGGCTTTGAGCAACCTGATCTAGTGGGGTGGCATCCCTGCCCATGGCAGCGGGGTTGGAATGAGATGATCTTTAATGTCCTTTCCAACCCAAACCATTCTATGATTCTGTAACACTGTAGTTGTGCCTCAACCATGCCTTGCATTAGGTGATACGAATGCTTTGCCACAACATATTGCTTGAACTCAAGATAAAACTACAGCAAAGCAATTAATTGCTACCTGTATATTTGCACTGGAATATGTCAGTGTACCTGAGGAAGATGTAACAGCTCCCAAAGTAGGCGGGAGGAAATGTCGTTTTTCTGTTCACAATGGGTTTCTTCATCAATCAGGCATGTTCGTTAAAGCTTGCTTCCTTTAGCAGGATGACTATAAAGGGCAGATGTGAAGGAGGAAAAGGAGTACAGACTTATGACACGCCATTTTCCAGGATTTGTCCTGAAGATTAATTTTATCCACCACTTTAATGAGGCTGAGTCCTCACGAATGGGTGACCAACATCTTCACATTCTAGTGTGACAGTACAATAACAAGACATCCTCTCAGCACGTGTGAGGCCACGCCTTTCACAGGAGCACTAGGTACTGAGCGCAAATCACAGGCCAAGTAGGAAAGCCATAGCTATTCACTGCAATTCAGGTAGTGTCAGAGCCTCAGGATCCATAAGGGCAGAACTGTTATAGCTAATAGGCAATTTCTCCATCAAGTGTCATGCTGTTCACATGTTCCTGCTTTGCCCTTTCCTCCTGGGGTGTTGATGGTGCTGTTGATGAAGGTGGGACTTCAGCCAGCTGTTCTTTGACATGAGGTGTGCCAGGCAGTGGGATACTGCCCTCAGCTCCAGCAGCTGTCAAAACCATCATGGATTTATATTCTGTGGAAGTAATTAGGGACTCCCCGTTGCTTCTCCACTCGCCTCCCATTTGTAGGGCAATCACATCAGACAAGAGCCGTGCTCAGTGAACACTGCCAGCCTCCCCTGAAGCCAGTGGGGACTATTAAGAGAGGTTACTGGGGCAGATGGAATATTCCCCACTAGAAAGCACACGCAGAGCTATAGATTTTGCCTTTGAACATAGCCTGTGGCAATTTCCAGCAGATAAATGAAAGATGCTATTCTCATTTGTTTGGGTTTTTTAATTATGATTTGCATCACTTGTTGCTTTTAGTCATAATAATCCCATCTCCAGTCTCTGGTAGAGACACAAATTAATTTTTTCTTCCCTATTTGCCTGATTTTTTCCATTCACTTCCTCACTCTCTTCACAACTAGCAGAGGCATATAGAGCCTTTGTGCTAAGGGAGTCTGGAAGGGGAGCTGCTGCTGCTCCTCACCAGACTCCTTTTGTTAAGATTTGCAAGGGGAATGGACTGGCCCTGAAATGCTAAAGGAGTTTTCTTCAGCCAGCTTTGGTCCTTTCCTCATGCCCAAAACTGGACTAGCAGTCCAGAGGCACAGCCTGAGCTCATTTTATCCTCCTGCATCAGGCAAAGGCCTTTATACTGCAGTGAGTTTCTGAGGCCTTGGGCTTCCCACTGTTACTTGAGGCTAACTGGGAGATAAGACCCATGAGTCTTGCCAGGACGAAAAGCCAAGCTCTTGCAGTTTCCTGTCTAATAGCAGATCCCTCCATCAGAGTCCTTGCCCTCCCCCTCGGGTGAACTGCCATTGACCCAGCGAATTCAATTAGTATGGTTCTTCCTTTATCAAACAAACCCCACATGGCCCAAACCAAACATGGTGCATTTGAAAACAAATGGGTTGAAAGAGCTCTAATCTAGTCAGACACTGTCCTCTGCGTATGTTCCCTCCAACTCAGCCTACCCACAAACACAATCAGGGCATCATCAGGATCCCGTCTGGTCTGCAAGGGGAGCGGGGAGCCTGACACCCTGCAGAACAGAGAGTACCACCGATCTGGGCCTGTATCAAATGGACCATTAAAGTGCCTCAACAGTGCTTTTTGGGCTGGTTTTCTCACTGTCTCCACTGCTGAGCCCTGAAGGAAAGGGGAAGAATGCCTCCGTTGAAGTCTTAGGAAAAAAGCTTGTGTAACCTTGACTCATTCCATTTTTACCATGCACAGTGGTGATGCAGTGTACTGTCATATGCAGTCTGGACAAACCCCACTACCTAAAGCGCAGAAGAGCAGAAGGCACAGCACCTTGACTGGGAGGCTCTGAATCACTTCAGCCACTCCATACGTGAAGATTTTTCCTTTATACTACAGGGAAGTTGCCAGTGCTCCCATTTCTGGGGCCCACTGATCAGCTACATCTGTCCTAGGATGCATGCCAGCAAAAAGAAATCCCACATCAAAGGGGCATTCCTCACCTGACTTGTCCAGAGGAAGAACCCAGCTATGATGAGGAGAAGGGAGCTGTCTTTGCTGGCAGATTGGCACAGACACATTTGCTGCCCCTATTACTGCCATCATAAACAGCACAGACTTGTTTGGGAACCCTCCTCTAACACAGTGCATCAAGCATTGAGTTGAGGTTGTCAGAAATTCCTGGGCATCCCTGACACCTATCAGACATGTCTCACCTTCTCTCAGCCAGAAGAGACCAGGCACTACCCCTGCTAGCTCACAGGACATGGACACAGAGGGAAGCTGGGAGCTGTCCCTACCCAGCAGTCCCCAGCAGAGATGCCCTTTTGCTTTGGGACACAGATGGAGAACAGCTTAAGTCAGGCAGCACATCTTAGGCAGACTTCCTTAGGTGGTTCCCAGGGAAGGCCAGGTAGAAGAGGATCAGAGACAGTGCAGGTGTGAGAGGGCTCAAACAACACTGCCATCAGATCTGGAGGAATGGTGGCTTGCCTGAAGACAGCTCTTGTGTAGTACACTGAGGATGTGTTCCAGAGATACGCTGTAGGACCAGTGACACACAGGAATTTCAAATCAGGGCTGTGCAACTGGATAGCCATCGGGGCTGCAAAGACACTAAGAAAAAAATGAGTCTTTCTTAGCACAGCCCATCCCAAAAGACTTCTTCCATGTGGTCATTCAGACAGCAGGACACTTGAGCCATCACCCGTGGCAATGCCCACTGAGGGCAGTCTCTCCAGACCCGCTGGGCAGTCCTTCTCATTCAGCCTTATCCCTTTTGGAGGCAATCTAACAGCAGGAAGGAGGCAAGCCAGGGGCAAGTATTAATTCCAGGAAGAGTCAAAGGCAGTGAATATATTCCCTTTATACGGCCTTCATACACCTGTTTTCAGTGTATAACACATGCCTTAGGTGAGTTTAACAAAACTGTGAAAAGAGAAATCCTGTGAAGCTAGACTAGAAATCTTAGCAGAATATATTTGAAGAAACTGCTGAAAAACATAAATTAGAAGTTATCACGTTTTCTATTCCAGGCTGCCTGAAAGGCATGACATACATATCCCTGTGTGGTAGATGTGAATTGTCCCACTGGAACCAGTAGCCAGCACTCCAAACTTCTGAGATGAGCCATTCTTTTGAACCACTTCCTTTGCCCCAAAAGCCCTTGACAGGTTTTCCATATTCTCTAAAATACATGTTCACATTTTTTTTCTTTTTTTTTTCTATCAGACTTCCTGAAGATGAAAAAGGGCAAAAAACCAAAGAGGAATTTCTGTTGCACTACCCAATCCCATCATAAGTAAGGAACCACTGGAAATTGTTGCAAAGCTAGATGCTTCCCCAGTGGCAGGGTGCTCCCTAGGAGCACTCATGGGCAGAACTGCACCCACTGCTGCTTCTTTTTCCCTGCAAACACAACATTCCCTACAGAGCACTCACACAATGGTGCAGCTGCCTCACTGAAAACAAACCTAAATATAGCTGAGGAGACCTCTGGAAAGGCCTTTAAGAAAGTCAGAGAAAGTAGTACTATCAGTAGTAGAAGTGCACCAGCACAACAGAATTCACTGGGAAAATGTACTGATCTGGCTCTTCCGATTTTGAGATTTGAAAAACTCACAAGAACGCTTGAAGTTGCTCATTTGCATTTTGTTTCCCAGAATGCAGTTCCAACTCATGTATTTCCCACAGGCACCAACATCAAAGCTGTGGAAACAAGCTCTCTTTGCATGAAAGTTTTCTTTTTAATTAAACATTATAAACTAAGGCCAGAAATTCTTTCTTCTTTCACAGCTGGAGAAAGCATAAAGGAGAAGTGAGAGTAGGGAAACAGAATCCATCAGTCATTGTACAGAGAGAGATTGCTTGGCCATGGATGCCTTCTAACTGCCTGGCTCCTCCCTGGCTCCTTCGTGAAACATATGGCGAGGTATGGAAAGTGCACCTATAGCCCAAAGGTCACTGTGCCACCTGCAGACCCCAGACAACATGCAGCCTTGCACAAATACACATGGAAGTAATTAGGCAGGCAAGGGAGCTGGGATTCGAAGCGGAACCCCCTTAAGTCTGCTGCATTAATCCTTCCAGCTGAGTTGGAGAAGAAGTCTGAATTCCCAGGGGTTTGATTGCTGCATCTTGTAGCTCAGAGTGGAAAAAAAAAGTAATTTACTGTTCCCTTGCCACAAACATGCCATTACATTTTTGGGGTTTGGGTGGAGAGTAGAGCATAAGGGAGTTCCAAAGGGGCCAGGTTCGCTTCCCTCATTATCTGCACAGTCACAGCTTGGCAGGCTGCTTTCTCAGTGTTGCTCTTCCACGAGCTTTCCGTTTAGAAACTACATTTGGATTTTATGAATTTTCAGTTGAAGATGACAAGGTTTTTGGGACCAGTGTAGCAGATCCCAGTGAGCAGATATGGGGATGCAGAGTGACAGGGAATTTGGATTCAGTCTCGTCTTTACAATGTTGCATCTCCTTGAAGTCTTAAGTTGTGGACTGTGCCACCCTTCCCTGCATTACACTGATGAAAACAATGTCCTCTTACCCCAAAGATCTTATCTTACAGTTGAAGCACCAGCCAAGAGACAAGCATGATACAGCATGACAAGGAAAACCTGGTGGTTACGGGAATGTGATAGCTTTGGAGGGGTGGATTGAAAACAGGCTAAAAGGAAGTGGGATTGAAGAAGGGCTAGAGGATAACTGTATCCACTAGGGATCCAACATTCAGATGTCAGTAAATCTTCAGTCTTCTACCTCAGTAAATCTAAACACCTGTATTCATCCTACACATTTGCTAACAGGCAATTTGGGAAAAGTTTGCCAGTCATCATTCCTTTCATGATACTGGCATACTCCTCTTGTCTCCACCCTACTTTGCTTCCCTGGATTTATCATCTCTTGCACGCAGCTTGCCGTGGTTTTTCTCTCAAAGGTTCACTGCTCAGGCCACTTCTCACACAAAATTATGACTCCACGTAATGAAAATATCACCTAACAGCCAGTGAGGGTGGCTCTGGTATGGTTAGTGGATGGAGAAAAAAACCCACACAAAAACCTCATGACCAAGACTTCACTTCAGTCCCAGGACCAGCTTCTCAGTTCTGGAGTTGTCCCTTCCCAGGCAGTACTATGAGATTTTTTATCAGCAAACAGGGGAAGGCCAGGGCAAATACATCTGACCTTTCCTGGAGCCTGTATAGCCATTACTTCTGGTGGCTAGAGAGCTAAAATACTCAGTATACTTTACTGGGTGTAGGTGGCAAGGCTTTGGAAGTGGGGCAGAGGGAGGCTGGAGGGGTGCCCCTGTGGGAAGAGGTCATGCTGGACACAGCCAGCTGGAGAGAGCTGAACCACAGACCCACACCAGGACACAGCTGAGCCCGGCAGCCAAGCTGGTGGCACCTCTATGGCAATGTGCTTAAGAAAGGGCTGAAAATGCCACAGAGAGAGAGAGGAGGGAGCAAAAAGAGTGAGAAACAGCAGAGGGAACACAAAGGTCAGAGGAAGAAAATAAGGAGGGGGTGCTCCATGGCACCAGAGCATATATTCCCTGCTGTCTGTGTGAGAGCCCACACAAGAGCCACACAGGAACAGATTTTCCTGACAGGAACTGCAGCGCATGGAGAACCCAAACCGGAGCAGAGCAAAGTATCAGACAAAAATGAGGAACAGGGAGAAACCACTACACACTGATCATAACCCCAATCCCCTTTGTGCTGCCTGGAGAGAGTAAAGGAATCTGGACTGAAAGAGTGAAGTCGAGCCTGAGCAAGAGCAGATGAAAGTGTTGTTTTAATGATTGGTATTCTTTGTTTCCCACTACTCAAATTAGTAATTCAATTTAAATTTTAATTGTCAATAAATTAATTTCCCAAAGTTATAGAATCATAGGATCATTTGGGTGGGACTGGACCTTAAAGAGGATCACCTACTTCCAACCTCCACTGTATTGGGCAGGGACACTGGAGGGTGCAGTCTCTGCAGACTGCTGGCAAGTGGCACATCATGCTCATGTCACTTCATCAAGTTGTTCGCATACACTTAGTGAGTGATAAACAAGCCACTGCATTCCTCTTTGTGCCTCTTTTACTAAGTGAACATACATCATAAGTGCAGCCATCTATGGTGTTTCTATTTCATCATTCCCCTAGAGGTTTTCTATCTAATTTTAAACTAACTGTTTACATTTTCTGGATTGTGTCAAATAAACAGACACCACTATATGGAAGCTAAAGATACAGGAAGAGGCAGGGATGGGGAGCACTGCTAAGCACTCTCTCTTCTCATCTCTTCCTGGAACATAAATATTGGGCATGCAATTCCTAGTACAATTGTCTCTGTTCTTGTGGAATTGTATGGGTAAATTCTCAAGCATCACACAGAGCTGTCCCTGCTTTCTGAAAAAGCCAGTCGAATGCCTGGGGAGCAGTTCTGAGTGAACAGCAGGAATGTTTCTGTGCTACCTTGCTGCTACTGCCTGGCCAAGGATTTTCAGGCACTTTGAATGATGCTGCAGCTCTTTTACAGGGTCAAGATTATTTCCTTTTCATGGTTCTTATCGGGGAGGAAAAGGCTTGGTGCCTGCTCTTCCTGCTGAATCTTCTAACTCTGCATTTTCTATCCACCCCTCAATGGAGGTAAAAAACCAAACTCCATTTGACAAAACGTTCTGCCTCCTGGTGAGAGAAAAGAAAGTGAAATATGCTGGGGCAGCATCAAAGCCAGAAGTATGAGATCTGCTAGGAGAAAATCAAGGTACAAGCATACAACCTACCCAGCAAATCCCCTTACAGAATATGAACTGAGAAGCTGATCCTAAGTTTTAATCCTGGACTACCACCTTTAGCTGCTTTTTACTGTCTTTATCTACATTTGAAAATGACGAGAAAACCCTAAAACGGCCCCGGAAGGCTTTCACTTTGCATATAGTTGGCAGAGTCACATGTTGCACAAAGTAAAAAAAATAATTGTGTGGGGACAATGGACCTAAACCTTTCTCTTGCTGATTCAAACATCAGAGCATGGCACAGTCAGTTCCAAAACCCAGACTAAGCCTTTTGCTGAATGTCCCCAGACTGCCGTTTCAGGGAATGTTTGCAGAAAGTTAACGCCATGTCAGCATCCTCATGTGGGAAATGGCAAATATTTAGGCACTGGAAACGCAGAAATGCGTGCATCCAGAGGCTGCCTTAACAGACTTCCATTTTCACTGAATGCATTGCTTTCCAAAATTGAACATAATTCACCACTGGGAAGCTAGATAACTACAATTCAGTGCTGCTTAATTTCTGTGTGAACTGAATGGATATATCTTAGACCTTTTAAGACCTTTATCTTAAAACAAAGGTCTGACATTTGAGGAACCAGTTTTCCCCAGCAAGGGATTTTCCATTCTACCCAGAAAGATGCCTGGTGAAAGCAAAATTCGCTAGCTAAGGGTCAAGTACATGATCCCTGTGAGAGAATGGTGCTTTTCATGCATTATCAGTCCAATACAACAAATATTAGATAATCATGGAATGGCAGAGCAGATGCACAGCTCTCAAAGGAAGACACCTCCTATTTGAGTGTCTGACTGCCACGGCTGAGACATATAACTGACCATCTAGTTTAGGGATTTAAAGCACCTTACCAGGGTGATTTGAAGCCAAATCCTCCCTCATTCTTGGTAGAACGTTTTTCACAGGCAGTTCAATTTTTGTGCAGCCACTAGGAAACAAAACAAGGCGGTGCCTGTTATCTCCAAACACTTTCTCTACTTCGCTCAAAGAGGAGAAATGCAGCTCTGAATCACTTCCCATCAGTGCGAAGAAAGAGCTGTAAGTGGTTAATCATACCCAGCCAGGCTGGTGCCTCAGTGACAGCAGAATGGCTGAGATGGGGTCTGAACAAGCCACTCCACCTGCTCTTCAGTCACATCTTAGCCCTTGTGTATTACAATCATTATCAAAGTAGCTGGAGTCATTACTGCAATGCTGATTTGTACTCCAGGGTCTGGGCATATGCCTGTCTCTTGCCCACTCTGGGGTGCTGAGGAACCAGATAAGCTGGCTGGTCTTTATCAAGATGCCCGTTCTCTTTTCTTGATATACAGTGAAGATTTTCACTGTTAAAAAGTCCATCTTACAAGAAATGTAATTTCAGCCTGGGCACAAAGAAAGCACATAGGATTCCTTCTGGAAGAAGCCTCCATTAGAACAAAATAGATACGGGGACATTGTCCAGTGATCCATCACCAAGGATTATGTATAGCACAGATGGAAAAACCTGGAAAGTACATTTTGACCCCATGACTAAAATTTCGTATTAACTCGATTTCTATTTGGTTGAGAAAAATCTGAAATATGTAGCTGGGATCTAAGATGTGCTTTATAACTGCTCAGGTTTCAGCCAAGGCCGTTTTTCCTGTCTCTGATAAAGTGGTGTCTTAGCCCTTCCTTCTATGCCAGGGAAAGGAAGGTGTGGCAGCAGCAGAGTTTGCAAGACTCTGATTTAGAGCTTGGAGAAACAATTGTAAGTAAATTAGTTGCTACAGCTTAATGAGTGCCTATCAGCTGAACTGAAGTAACTGTGCACATTGTACTCACAGTGAATGCCTTTATTTGATACACAGGTATAATAGCTAACCTGCTGAGTCGTTTTATTGTTGATAGAAATAAGGACCTGCCTTTAAAAGCCTTTCTTCTGGTGACCACAGTTATCTGTGCCATATTTCCCCCCTTCTAAATAAATCTCTTTCAAAAGCAAACATTCATGAAGAGGAATTCAGCCAAGCGAAGCAGCAGCCGGAGGCTCTGGAAACATCTAACCATTGAACACACCACAACAGTGGCTGTTACCATCTGCTGTGCCAGAGAGCTGAGGTGTACAGCTATATCCTCTCCCACACTCTGGGCGTCCCTGGGCTGGCAGGGCTCTGGGCAGCACCGTGCCTTGCATCATGGCACATGTGGCAGGGCTGCCATGTTCCCCAGAAATCCTGGATATTGGATGTTTGCCACTGACAGGGTACAAGGAGCCATGGTGTGATGGGGGGTTATTAGAGATGAGATCTTAGACTATTTAGGCCAAGCACTCATCTGGGTTTTGCAGCTTCTTGAATATGTTAACCAAGAAGGAGCCTGTGACTCTCAATACTGCAAAGCAGTATTAGTGGGAATGAAAGGTACAAAGTTTAGAGGAGAGTAAGCAGCAGGAGGTAACACTGGATTCAGACTTTCTCAGCCCTTCTCACATCTGCCTAGATTCTACACTCTCAAGGAGCTTAAACGTTAAGTAGGATAATTATTTGAAAATATTACAGCAAAAGATGAATCACTCAACTTTATTAAACTTTAATGACTCTTTTGATTGCTCTGACTGAGATGACTGGACTAATTCCACAGTATTTACAAGACTGCTTTAAAATAATATCAATAATTTCAACATTAGACCTGCTGATTTTCTCTTTGTTCAACACTTGGCCAGCAATCCAGAGTCTTTGTGTTTGCAGGCTGGCTTATGGAAAATGAGATGGCATAATGCCACAGTCCAGGGAAGCATCATCACCCAGATGAGAATGATTTATTCAAGAAATGAAAGTCAGCACTGCTAGTTATTACATCAGCAGCTGGAGAAGGAGCCCTTTACAGCCCTCTCCCATGTAAAACAGTTTGGAAACACTGTGGAGTTTGGTGCATGGGCATTTTTGTTTGCACAAAGGAGAAAATCCCACTCATTTTAATTTTGCCATATGGCTTTACACATTCTGCTACTGGACCAGTAGTAGCAATTTCATCACATTGAAGGGATTTACAGATGGGATAAGAGGAGATGTCTATCACTGAGTCTCTCTACAGTTATGTTTGCCCCAGTTCTCTGTTGTGAAGAACTCAGATTGCCTGTGTTGTATGTCACACTCTTTGCTCCGGCAACAGTGGAAGCTCTTGTCATGGAGTATTACATTACACAAGATCAAACCTCATGGGCTACTTCGAGTGGTTACTGACTCTTTTTTGTTCCATTTCAAACCTTGAGTTACTGAGGTCAAATACAGTGACCCTAGCCTTCATTTGGCATCAAAGGGAGGGATACAGCCTTTATACACTGTGGGAACTGCATCTTCAAAGGACATAGCATCAATACATACAGGAAAGTGCCTCCAGCACTTACTCATTACTAGCAGGGGGAAGGCAGGATTTTCCTAGAGGTTCCCTGTGGGCCCAGGCACAGAGCACACCCCCCCCCCAGCAGAACAGTTGCTCTGGCTGAGGACTGCAGAGGCTGTACGGGAAAGGCTCTTTTGTAAACCTTTCAGACAATCAATTCCTTTAGGATGTGGGGGATTCCTAGGAGGCACATGGGAGGACACACATGAGACTTCTGAGATCCCAGATCTTTACAGGTGCACTCTACAATAATCTTAAATACTGCCATGGAGGGATTCCTGAGAGGTCTGCCACCCACTCACTACGCTGAGTCAAGGGCAGCACTCGGACATATTTATCTTCCTTTGAAAATCTTTCGCACTGGCTGCAGCCTGAAGGCATGTGGCAAAAAAAGAAAAAGAATTGCTTTACCAGATGATTCTAACTTTGTAGGTCTGGCTTTGGTTCACATTGCGTGGACTTCACCTTTCACACCATACCAAACCAAGCCTGGTCACCAGACAACATACGTACTTTATATAGCATGTTTGTCCTTATAAACATGCTCCTGCCTCAGTTCTCAAACAGCTGGGTCAGCCTTTGGATTTCTGAGTTTTTCAAAACTGAAGAGAAGCAGCTGCCTCAAATGGCACAAATTTACATAGTTGCTGGGGCTATGAGCATATTGTAGGGTTTTCCTCTGGTACACTCTGGGGAAAATGTAGTATTTTAAAGGATTTTCTTAATATTCTCTCCTTCCTTTCTCTCTCATATACCGTAGTTCTTTGTTTTGTACCATTTCTGTTCTCTGTTAAATTATACAGTACATTACATAAAAGTTGCTGAGATGGCCTAGCTTTAAACACAGATATCTTAATGCAGAAAGAAACCTCTGTGACTGTGGGACCTCTCCTGGAAGCTGCATGTCTGAATTAATGCAATTGCTCATTTAATTTAATACAGAAAGTTTTAAAATGAAATACAGAGCAAAGATTAAAAAAAAAATCCAAGCCCTGCAGAAAAGATCTCCCATCCAAACAGTATCAAAGTAAATGTCTTTTCTATCTCATTCAACTGTGTCCAAAGTTCTTCAGCAGCATCTTGAAGACTGCAGTCCTATTACCAAGCTCAGATGCTCATTTCGGGAACAGCTGTGCACCTCTGCATCCCCTCAGTCACTCACTGGGAAGGGTTAAAACTCCTTTTGCTCTGCTGTGAAAGGATTGGTCTGATAGCAGCAGATATAAAGGACACTCACAGGTTCCTCAGGAACTGTGATCTGGAGACACCCTGTTACTTGCTTAGAACATCCCTGTGTTGTATCACTGAAAATTTTTTGCATATACTCATCAGTAGAATATATCAGAATAGTAGAATATATCACTGTTCTGAGAAGGGGAAAGAGCAGAAAAAGAGAAATAAAGGGATAGCAGGATAGTTCATCACAGATGCCTTTTGAGAGCTCTAAAAAGGGCTCAAACTTATTACTTTATAATATATCCCACTAAACAGTATGCATCACTATCTAAAAGCAGCTCTTTTCAGCTCTACTGTACTGCCAAAAATTACTGGTGAGTGTTCTCTTTTAACTCTCCAAGCCTTTGTCCACTGCTTCAAACAATGGCCATTCACAAGGATGTGGAACAAACAACCACAATTCCTTTCTGAAAGCTTGCTATGGTGGGAACAAATAGGGAGGGCTTAAAGGAAGCACTGGTTGCAAATAGCACAGGTGAGGGAAGAACTGGCACAGAAATGCTTTTGCAATTACATGCCAACATTCTTTACTCTGCAGCGGAAAGGAGGGAATCTTCTCAACTGGGACTGTGGCTAAAAAGGGAGGCTCTTTTAGGTCTGAGTATGAAGCAATGTGAGGATTTCATGCCTTTTTAGAGGACACTGAAGGTTGTGGGGGAAAGGGGGGATATAGACAGTCTTTTCCAAAGAAGTGTTCTCTAAAAATTCTCTCTTTGGAGTAAAGTAAAAAATTGAGGTGGGTGAATCCTAAGCAACAAGAGAAGAAACTTGCAGCCTGCAGAAATTCCTCTAACAATGCCTTGGGATCACATAAACAAGGTTATTAATAGAAGCCTGCCTCTCCAGCAGCCCTCAAAGGCTGCTTCCTCCCATTCTTCTATCTGCACCAATTCAAGGCAGAGAAGCCCTGGCTTGAGAAAACCTCATTTGCTCTCTTCTTGTTTTTATCTTTCCCTCCACTGTATTTCCTGTCAAGACTGCAGGTCAGAAAAGCCGGAAATCTCTTTGTACCTCTGTGACTGCCATGGTGTGACCCAAGAATGTACCTCAGATGGAACCCAACAGCCCCTGCACTCTGGTACAAGGCTGTGGGCGAGACAGTGCGAGCGTGGCTGGGGGCTCGTGGCTGTTCACCACCAGTAGTCCAGACTAGCACAAATGGGGGTGGGAGCTGGGGCACAGACTGCTTTTCTATTTACTTCAAAAAAGCCAGCATTTCTGCTTCACAGCCACAGGACACATGGAGGACTTGACCTTGCCTTTCCTGAGCTTTCCAGTCAATGTTCCAGCAGACAACCCCAAAACATTGGTTTTTTTATTCTGGCTTCACCAATCCCAGGCATCTCTTTAGTGATTTTGCTAGCAAAAGGCAGAATTTTATGCACCCTGGGGTTTTCTGAGAAACTGACAACCTCTGAGAAAATGAAGTATTTTATACTTTCCAATCATTTTTTCTGTTCTGTTGTTACAGAGGTTGCAGCCATACTTTCTCCAAAAGTTAATTTTCTCAGCTTCTAGAGTTACAAGAGGGCTGGGGAATAAAGTGAGAAAAAAATTACACAAACTCTAGCATTAACACACAACACCAGCAAATGTACCTACCACAGAGAACACAGAGGCAGTCAGACTCACATTCGCACACACAACAAAGAAGAAACCGTTATTAATACTTCAAAACCACAAAAGGTCAGGCCAAATTTCTCTGCATCTACAGACAAAATATTCGATTAGACTTGCGCTTCCTGGGTGCTGATCCAGTCAGAAGATGTTAACAAATGGAGAGCAAACTGAAATACTGCACCCATTTGACCTGATAGCTTCTCCAAATTCAAACCAAGCAAGGTGTGAAAATAAATGCTTCCCCCAGGATTAGAATTCAAATAAAACACAGAGAAGTAGGCATATGCTCCCTGCCATTCTCTTTCCATACAGGATCTAGACTATTTGGGGTCTCAAGCTCTGGTGCGACGCACAGGTTGTTTTAAACTCACAGGAAAACTCACAGCACAAAAAAAGCCTCTTCCAGTACACATACAGAAGCAAAAGCTGCTGTTGTCTTTGCCACTAGTACCTAAGCAAAATACATTTAAAGACTCTGTTCTAAAATCTGTATCACTTTGCATAATGAAACAGATTTTACATAGATTTTACATGGTCTTCAAGGACCCAATCTTCCTTTCTTCAGCCTCAGTAAGTCCTCCTGAGTTGAAACAACCAATGTGGGTCTTTAGCTTTTTTTTTGAGGCCCTGACATATTTCAAGTGAAAGCAGGGGAATAGAGAGAACTCCTTTCCCAGTTTAAAGTTTTGGCTCCTTTGTTATTTCTGAAAATCCATCAGCATTATTTAATGACAACGTAGCGCACAAGAACGTCTGTTGAGCAGGGTGTCTGCTGTGGCTGTGTGTGAAACAATACAGCCCTGCTATCTGCAGAATAGAACTGCCATTTCTTCTGCTGCTAAAGAATATTCAGCTGGAAGAGCTGGTGCTATGTTTGGCTGTCTGTCATGACCACAGAGCAGCCTCCAGCAGGATATCAATGCACTGTGGGCATGGTGACGCCAAGCCCACACCTTGCGTGATTGTCCTTGGAGCTGAAAAAATGAGAGAGCAGCGTGCTGAGGCATCAAACCTGGGAATTAGCTTGGGTTCAGGGGGAACACAGCCACAGCACTCAGGGCTACTGGTAAGCGAATAAATAGGGAAACCACCCCAGTGCTCTGCTGCAGAGACCTATGGGTTCAGAACTCAGGACTGACTCTTTGCCTCTTTCCCCACAGATGTTACAGACATGCCTCAGCAGCTTTGCTGGAAACTGAGCAATGTGTAAGCACAGAAGGAAATTTTACAAATGGAGATAAAGGAAGCCAAAAGCAGTACATCTATTATCAGAAAATATTTTGACCATCATATTTTTAACTATTGGGATTGACTTCTACAATTATCACAGAAGTCAACACATTAAAAATACACAGAAGACTACAGGATGCTTGCATGGATAATGGGACATACAAGGTTACTGTAAACAGCATAAAATGGATAAAGAAGTTATAATCCTATAAACCAACCTCTAAGTGATTACAGGAAGATGGAAATTGCCCTGCCTTACTCATCACTGGTGACATTACGTTTTATGCATCCTTCTTTGAATCTCTGCTTTTGGGTACTCTCTGAGACAGACTTATTTTCACGTACATATACCTTATTTTCATATATCACTCTGGGTAGTTATTGCATGGTCCTCTGTAATCCCTGGTTTCTGTCTGCATGGAATGGCAAAAAGACAGGAAGATTTGATTATAGGGAAAGCAGGGAGGAGACCCTGTAAGGGACTGAACTTTTTAAGGAGAAATATTCCTGGATTTTTTTTTCACTTTTTCTTTATTTTCAACTCTTGTACTGCCAACAGAAGCTGGGAGAGAACAGGGAGCAAGTATGTTGGAACAGAGAGTAGACCAGTTGTGATGCCAATCTGCAGTTGGGCTTAATCCTCTCAAACTGCAATCAAGAAGATACATAGCTAAACAAACAGGCCAGAACCTCTCTCCAGTTAAACATTCAAAACGCAAAGGACTGGTCTCCAGGCACCACTAATGATAAGATCATGGAAGAGCTCAGGGTGTGCAAGAGCAGCCCACAGATTTGCAATGACTGTTCTCTACAGACAGTGTTACTTACGGCAACCAATACCAAGAACAGTCACGCTGATGGCACTCTTCCAGCAAAATGTTATCAACACTCTACTTCTGTACACAGCTAATTATACCACGCTTAAATGCCACAGGGAGATGGCTGCTCTATCAGGAAATGCACAGAAACATATGCTGCCATATGGAGGAGATAGTCTTCACTGGGACCAATCTCTGTGTGTATAAGGCCTCACAGCCCTATTACATTATTGTTTATAAAGCAAGTCCCCTAGAAGGTAAGCAGGAAAAGGGAAAAGCAAAAAAAAATGTGGCAAAACATTCCTATTCAGCTTTTGGTACAAGAACAGCAGCGAGTGGGAAGGAAGGTTATCCCTTCTCCCTAGAAGGGATAATAAAGCTTTATGAACATGTTGCTGAGTCCTGTTCCCTAAACAGGAACTTTGCTTTGTTGCTAAAAAGCATTGAGCTGATATATCCTATTTAGGAAATTTAACCTAACTCAGAACTTATACAGCACTTAAAGACCACTTGAAATGCAGCAAGGCAAAATTAAAATGCAATTGTACCAAACTAAATGCTTTGATTTCTAGTAGTGTGTTTGTAACTAGCCAATAAATCTTAATTAGAAATAACCTCATTCTCACCAGAACCCATTTTGATTTTTGCTCTCAAGGAGCAATACGAAATGTTCAGTGAGGTTGATTTTATTTGCTGATCAAGTGTCTCCGTCCATCTTCTACTCTCCTCCAGACAGGAGAAAACAAAGGCAATCTTTTGTTACTTGCCTACACACTCTTACTAACCTCATACTTGGATGGCTGGTGTAACTATCAGTTGTCAGCAGTCATTTACATCAGGTGCAAAGTGACTGTAAGATGA
The DNA here is from genome assembly GCA_013398955.1 of Callaeas wilsoni. Taxonomy (NCBI): domain Eukaryota; kingdom Metazoa; phylum Chordata; class Aves; order Passeriformes; family Callaeidae; genus Callaeas; species Callaeas wilsoni. The sequence continues at coordinate 83,818 of VWPU01014685.1, read as the reverse complement.
TACTAAGTAAGAATGGTAGCAGCTTGCATCGATGTAAAAATCACAAGGTGTTAAATCATGAAGCTGTCCCACTCTTCATCTCTGCTTGCAATCCCAGTAAAGAGTTTGCCTTTTACCTTTGAGCCTGTTAAATTATACCTTCAATGTTGCTGGGTCTGGATGCTTTTAACACTAAAGTCTCTCGGTTCTCTGCACCAGTGAGGAATCAATATGTTACTGTTAACTGGTGCAGCACAAAATCTGAGTGGTAGAATAAAGCCAGTTTCATTACACACATGCAATTTAGTTTGAGGCCCTTCTCATAAATCCTTCCTCCCATGTCTTGCATCCACTTCACATGCAATGTTCCATCAATCAGGATGAAATGGATTAAAATATCTCTCGAAGTTGTAATCTGTAAAGCAGTAGTTACCAACAAGAAGCACTTAAATCAGCCAGTGATAGAAGAAGTGCCGAGTGGGATGTCAGCAGGAGCTACGTGCTCAATCTTTCCTGTTTCCTATTCAAATTCTTGCCCTGGGCCTATCACAAAAGAATGTGTGATCCAGTTCCACTGAAAAGTGTAAAGACAGCAAACAATGACAGAGGCAGCTGAGAGAATCAGACAGGAGAGTCAGTACGGAAATGTGATTCACATGGAAAGTGTGTGACAAACAATTTCAGCCCTGAGTAAAGGGGATGAGGCAAGACTCTTTCTGAATACCACTCTCAAAAAACCCCCAAACATCTTAGTGCCCTGACAAGTCTTCCTGCAGAACCTTTATAGGAAAAGGACTCTTGTTCTAAAGATGCTCAGTCAGGACTGGATGCTTCTGCGGAGTTTCCACTGACTCTCTATAAAGACCAAATTATTCCGTGCCCTATCTCTTGTCTCTGTCTGCTGATGAGAACAGTAATCCCTATCTAACAGGGGTCTCGTAAGATTTAATATCTGCAGAAAAAATTAAACTGGTAAAATGGAACCAGACACTGAAGCGTTACTCTGTTCTGCTCTTGATGGAAGGGATTTAAGCATTTCAGTTATTGGTCTCCAGCACAACCTACCTTTTGTCCATGGATGGATGCACTAATGAGCAAAGCTGGACATAAGTTTCAGACAGAACGGTTTTCTATTTGAAAAATGCCAGTTTAACAGAATCAAACTATTTCATGGGAATGTACTTGCTTAATTGAATTTTCTGGCAGAAATCTGCCTGTTTCCTCACAGGTTCTTCTGTCTACCTGATCAGTGGGCAGAATTGAGAGCCTGGCAAACCTAGCTCCAGCTGCGATACTAAAGATTTTCCTGGCAGGAAGCCTGGAAGCCAAGGAGCCCTGATTGAGCCAGAGCAACCAGAACTGCTAGGTTTCCTGCTGTGTAGCAGCAGGCCTGAAAGGAAACTCATGGACACTTTGAACCACTTGGACAAGTATGCTTCGTAAAAACAACAACAACAAAACAAAACAATCCCCCCCCAAAAAACCAACCCCCCCAAGAAAAACCAAAAAACCAACCCAACAAACAAGAAAACAAACCCCAAATAAACAAAAAAAAACCACCAAACCACCACAAAACCAAAAACTCAAAGAAAGGAAGGCATTTGGATGGCATTTTTCAAGTTGAATCACTGGAAGTTACAGCTTTTGATCTCATGGAAGACAAACAGTTTTGCTGTTAGACATTTTCCCAGGGTAGCATTCTGGGCTGTAGGCAGACCCAGTTAAGCCCATTGCCTTTCTTTCCCCTGTTGGTACATGTTCACACCTTAACAGGAGAGAGGAAACAAAACCAATTCAGCAGGAGGAGTGAAAATGCCTCTGAATATGTTTGTGCTGACAGCAGCTCATCTGAGCTTTGTTCAAGGACAGGTGGTAAGGGAGGGCCACATTGATCTTCTTAGAGATTTTTCATTGCTCAGTCCACAGGTGTTGATAGATTATGTGAAGAACCAAAGCAGAAGGTCAAAAGCCACCAATTACTTTAAAAAAACATCCAAAGTGATAAGCAGCCAACCGGCCAGCTAAGCAGCAGACAACATCAGACAGCCAATATAATAGAGATAGAGCCACGCTCCCTAGTGATTTCCTGAGGGAGTCAGGAGGCCAACAGAGAGGTTTCTGCAGGTGCAGATGTATGTCTTGATAGACCTGGCATGCACAGTGCTTAACTGCAGTTCCTATGTCCCTACTTTGATTCTTTCTTCTCTTCCATGACTTCTAGCGGAGTTTGCATCAGGCTCTCAGCTGCTGAAGCCATCAAATGCACGTATTCCCTTTTCTCTACAAATGTCTAGAGCTGTTAATCCAGCTGCTCCCATAAGTATTCAAGCTGTGTAAAGGACAGATGAAGAAAATAAAGTGGGAGGAGAGGAAGGAGTTCATAAAGATCAGCCATCAACACTACAAATAAAAAATGCAACTCGATAAATAACTGAAAAGGCCATGCTTCCTGGTGTGTGTCTCGTCTTGGCTCTCAAGCTCTGAAGCCTTTACTTTCATTCTATTTATAAAGAAAAAGACATTTTAAAAGCCTCAAAACTTTTTTAAAGTTTCTTCTTTTAGAGGGAAAATTGTCTGCTGACAATTTCAATCTGTGACCCCTTAAAAATGCACATCTTCCTGCCAAGATACCCAAAGCTCTGCGTAGACTTGGAAGATTCAGTGCCAAAAGCACCTCCCCTCTTTTTCTCACAAACACTCAGTTAAAATTAAAATGTTACTAAAAACATTGGTGGTAGCTCTGACTACACATGGAGTGGAGTGGAGAGAGATGAATGGAGAATCAGAAGGTCATATTGATCCTCCACTTCTGACTTCAAGTTTTCTTGTAAAAACAATGGGTAATGACTTGCTAGTACAGCTAATTACAAAGAGGTCAAGAGGGTGAGAATTTTGCAAAGAATGTTCTCTGTCTTTAGAAGATTTAAACATGTAATGTTTTCTACAGTCTATCAAGAAGAGGGTAACTAACCCAGAACATCCTCACAAAGGCATGCAAAGCTTTTTTGGAAAGTCTTCATTTTTTCAAAGATTTTTGCTTTAATTTCCAAATTGAATCAGCTCTTGTTGCTAATATACCTTTATACACTTCAATAAAGTACACCCATTTGAGGAGCTCCTGTCCATGCTGTCTCAAACAACACTACACTAGGATGAATAATAACAGAACATGCAGGTGAACAGGTACACTCAGAGAGTTCTGGAAAGAAGGGATGCAAGACACAGTGAGGGCAAATTCGCCTCTAGTGTTTTTTTGCATCTATCTCCTGTTTCACGTTCTCTGATTCTTTAGCAAGTGCTGCCTGTGTCTTTTTGAACTTGTCGCAAAGGGAAGCTGGGGCTTTGCTTCAGAGAGGAGAGCTGCCAAAGAGAGCAGCATTGTCCAGGCACGCACGACATAAGGCTCTGGGGAGAAAGAATGACAGCAAGAGGAACAGCAAGCTGAAGATTCAGAAGCAGGTGGTACCCTCTTTTTGTCACCTCTTCTTTTTCCCCTCCTCCCACTTGGACACTTCGATAGTGTGGGACTGTAGTTTAGTCTGGACAGCCACTGATAAGTTAAATACCCTTTCACTACCCTACTGTCACAGCACAAAAACCATTCCTCTCTCCACCCTTTTCTTGCTGGAAGAACAGTGGTAGTCTATGCTTGAGATAGCAAAAGCCTCTTGAAGATGCAGGCTACGAAATACATGCAGAAATGTGGAAGTGAGGAAAGAAACTCAGGTTTGCAGTAACTGGAGACTGGGTTCAGAGCAGCCTGGCTCACTGCTGTGCATCAGGCCTACCTCAAAGCAGCTGTTAGCTCTCTTCACAACAATCACAATGCAAAGCAAGACAATCCAAAGAGCACCTACAAAATTCTTAGAATACCATGAAAGAATAGAGATGTGTTACCTTTCAAAGAGAGTTCAAAAGCTGTCACAGACTTAGAGGCAGTGTCTGAGGAATAGCTTGGTCAAACTGATAGTCCCAAATCTCACCTTCAATAGAGCCTAGCTCAACTCAGACACACACTTTTTGCTGAGCAAAAAGCATAATGCCATGTTAATAATGAATAGCCCTGTCTCTCCTGTACTTAACACTGGAGCTTTGAGTGGATCCACAGCACTTTATAAATTACCTATTGCAGCTGATTCAAGGCCCGCCGGGAGTGTTCCTGCAGCAAGCATCTTGCTCGGCTGTAACGGAATCATACCATTAATGCAATTTCAATTAGAATTACATTATAATGCAGAGGTGTCTAAGCAAACAGTCTACAGGAAGCCTCCCACAGGGACTCATATCCTAAGGAAAAGGTGTGTAAGTGGGACACTTTCCAAGGGATCCTACAATTGCACTGTAAAGGCACTAAAGAGATAAGCAAGCCACCAAGCTAAAGCGGGAGGAGGAATGTGTCTGTAAGGAAAAAAACAGATGGTCTTCGCTTGCTGGTAGCTAATTCCAAACTTCCACCTTTTCAGTTATAAGGTGAAGAGCTCTTCCATGCTTCATCCAGTAATCTCTTCAAGAACCAAAACACGGCAACATCCTTATCAGCCTCTGACTCTGTATGCATGTGCCCTGACAGGAAATCCTCATCTCCTTTGGGAATCTCGTAACTGTTATCCATGGAACAAATATTTAGTGGTCCTGTGGTCTGGCTGAGACTTTGAGCCAGCTGGCTTCCTGGAGAAGAAAGAGATGCTCACCATCTACATACTTACTCTTGGAACAACCGTTCAGACTCCCAGAGAGCTGGCACCAGTAGTAGGTGCTGCACCTCTTGCCAGTTCTCTAGCCAAACAAAACCATTGGTGTATTACAAGCAATGCTAGTCTCCCTGGAGCACAGGAAATCTAAATCTCATTTAACTCTACATCAGGATAAGCTCTTTCAGGCTACTGCTCAGGTCACCATTGTACATCCAACTTGATCTGCAGGGACCCTATGCCTGAAGGTGTTGATAACTTGAGGGAAAATGAGACCATGGTCTCTATCATTTTTGCTCTTCCTGCAAGACTGCCAATGAGGCATCTAATTAGTGTCAGTTATGGATGATGTCTTTCTGAGGGGGAACTGAATGAAGGACTTGCTAATTTATTTCATGCAGGGTCTACCAAGAAGTATAAGACACTAATAACCACCAGTCACTGCTGAGCTGAACTGGATTTGAAATGGCAAGTTACAGATAAAAACTTCCCAACTTCTCCTCTGCTGTCTGGCCTCCTGCTGATCACCCTCATTAACAAATTCTTATATTAATGGCAAAAATATGAACCAGATTGCATTCACATAATGATAATACTGGCCTGAAACAAGCAGTGCCATCAATTAATGCAGGATCTTTCCCAAAGATTCAGTAAAACCCCCTCTGCTCCCATTCTTTGTGGGCCTGGATTTACGAGCCTGTGTCTTTCTTCTCTCATGTCTGTGACAACCAACACCTTGGGAACTTCCAGCTGCAAATAATCAATTGATGCCTGAACTCAAAGGTAGGCTCCTAATCATAGGGCCATGAACAACTCATACTCTCATAAACTGTTTCAGACTCTTCTGGGGGGCATTCAGCAGTTGTGTGTTGCAGTTCCACATGATCATGGTTGGCACCACTCCTAAACTCTGCATTCTTCTGTTGTATGAACACAAATACTTAACCCAGATTCTCAAAAAATGGAGTAAGAGAGATGACAAGACAGACAGACTTGTTCTCCCCTTAATGTTTATTGAGGAACAATCTAGAATGCCAAAGAAAAGGAAATTTTAATTTGCAGCTTTCTATCTAATTTCCCTACATAGCAAGTGTCAGTCATGTGGTTTGTGTTGAAAGTCTTCATTCACTGACCATTTAAAAGTAACAATCTAATGACAGACCACAAGACAACCACTGGCCTCATAAAGGACATTTGATGCTGCCACCTGTTAAGCCTTTTTTTGACAAGTAAGTAACCAGAGTAGTCTTCCCTCACGTATACCCTCAGTCATGGAGAGCGCAGGCTGCTTTCAGCTTGTCTGATGTTGCTCCAGGCAGATTCTTGACAGAGCTAGTCATCTGGAGGCTGGCTCCCAAAAGTGGAACAGCCTGGACAGATGGGGTGGCTACTGCTCAGGGCATCAAGGATAAAAAAATGTTGCCACAGTGTCTGACCCCTGACAGCAGTGGCACAGTGGTCATGGCGCCTGAAGAGGGGGCAGAGCATTAGGTCATACAAGACACCTTCCAGACCTCACACCATTCCAGTAATGACATTGCCCATTGAAGAACTGCAGGGTATCACCTGACAGATGATGCTATCCCTTACACTTACAGAAGATGAAATACATTTCTGAGAGCTGTCAGAAACTACAAAACACACAATAAGTCATCTTCTTCCTCTACTTTTGGTGACATCTTAGATATATAAAAGGTGTCTTCCAAAACTACTCATTTCACCCTCATCACGGTTGTTTTTGAACTGTGCTTATCATGCCCTCTTATCATACCAAAGAAGAGTCAAAGCAGAAGGCCCAATGCCTTAATATGGGCTGTTGATTGCTCTTTGTCTTTTCTAAGTGTGGATCAGACATTATTTCCACTTTGGCCATACACAGGGAAAGAAACTTCTTTTAACCTGCATATCCTCCCCAGCAAGTAACCCTGCAGATCCTTCCCTTAGCACAGGTCCTCTAAGGGAAGTCCAGAGGCCTTGTGCTTGAGTAAGATCATCTCTCAGTAATGCCTTCCCCCTGGAATGTGCTGCTCCTGTGACAGTGCATCCTGCTGGCCCCTAAAGGATAATTCAGGTGCAAGGCCCCAGTTTTAATTAGAAGCTTCCCCTTTTAACACTACCAAAGGATTAAAATAATTGGAAAAAGGTAGGCAAGCTGTGTGCCATCGAGACTTGACAAGCAGCATAGGGGGAAAGGGATACAGCCCAGGTGAGATGGAAAATTCCACTGGTTCTCATCCTCTCTGCCCTTAACCTCAAATATTTTGCAGACTGTTAATTTAACCTGCAACGTAACACCAGTTAACCTCAAGGCTCAAGAAGGGCTGAGGTTATCACCTCATTTCCCAAAGTGCTCATGGAGGGAAACAGCTGGAGTTGTCCAGCTGTTCCCCCAAATAAAGGAAGTGAAAGAAAAGGAAGCGCTGTGTGTAAGCATGAGGAGGGAAGACTTTGCAAGTGCTGAGGCCAACTGCAGAGGAGAAGGCTCCTCTGAAGGAAGTACCTTTAGGGGAATATTTATTCTAATGGAGCAAAATAGGTTGGGAGCAATGAGATTGCCTGTGATATCCACCATAGGATTGCTGAGGGACACTTGGAGGGAGCAGCAGGGAACTGAACCAAGGAAAGATGGCAGTGGCTGCACAAGCTGTGGCCATAGTTTAAAGACTGTGAGCCTTGCAGGCATCCGCACATGAAGCACTCAGGTGACCAAGACATCAGATTCACCTCCAAACAGCAAACCAGCTTTGTTTCTAGGCCCAGAATACTGTAAATCACATGCAGAGGTTGAGCCACTGTCTGCTGTAAGTCCATCCAGGAGCTGGGGCACCCTGCACTCACCTTTAAAACATTGCATCATTGCAAATGAATGAAAGAAAAGGGTGGTTTCAATGTGGTGCCCAGCTGGATCAGAGACTGGTTCTGTTCTGCAGCTCAGCTTAGGTCCTTACAGCTGTCACTGCTCTAGTTCAGACCCTGCTGCACCCAGTGCCACAGCTCAGTCAGTGCACACAGAATGACCCTGTTCTTGGACTGGGCTTCCTGCTGCTCCAGTCCTGTCTCGCCTTGTTTGAGATTCAGTCCTGAACTCTTCTGTTTCTGTTCCACTCCAAAGCCTCAGTGGAGTAAAAGTTACTGACTGTAGTGAAACAGTGTGAGTAAGTCTGTGGGGGAGTCTGCCCCAGCAGGACATTTTGAGAGGATCAGATAAACAAACTCTCCTGCCATGAACTTGTCAAAGCCTAATCCCAAAGCTGCAGAGGTGAAATGCTATTTCACACTTCCACTACCTCCCTGACTGCTAAATTTTCAGGACATCTTGGGTTTGGAAACAAGAGGCTTAAAACTTCTGTTCCTGATGGCTGGTGAATTCAGATTCTGCTTCAGCCCATATGCAGTGTTTCTAAAACACAGAGAAAGACACAGTCTCCTTTGCTTTGAACAATATATAAGGCAGCTTATGACCAAACTACTGCATTTCTCCTGGACTGACAAATTAAAGTTGCATTTGAATGGCTTGAAATACTTTCAGGAACACTTTAGAAATTCAGAGAAAAAGAGTGTTTTTCTCTGTCTGAAATCTTTAATTCTCCCTGGCTATATTTAATCCCCATTTCTTTTTGAAGCAAACTTATAATACAAGAACCTTGCACAAGAAAATAGCCAAATCATGATTCAGAGAAATTGCATATAGTCTGAATTCCAGTGAGAGTGCATTTCTCCCAAAAAAGGAATGAATAAAATATTAGCCTTTCCTCAGGATAATGGAAGTCTTAGTCCTACTGGATGAAATAAGCAGCTAGGAGTCCCTTAAACAAAAACTGTGGATAGTTTTCCCAATTCTATAAAAAACTTTAAAAATTCAAAAGCTTAAAAAACTACCCCTAAAACTTATTGAAAAATCTCACAAATTTTGAGTGACCCAGAACAGCTGATTCAACTTTTAACACCTAACAAGAGTCACACAATATCCTGTGCACCATGTGGTGGTGAAGGTCGGGATGTGAGAAACCTGCTTTACATCTGCTTGCAGATTGTATATATTTTGTATAGCAAAGAATGCTGTACACATATATGTCTTATAATAATGATCTCTAAATTCACTGAAAGGTTCACTATCCTTCAAAATTTCAGCACTCACAACAGACAAAAGACTTAGTGAGGAACAACTGAAGTGTTTCTATTCTTCTTAAGTAGGAATATGTTGTAGGATCTTTCCAAGCGTGCCTACCACCTGCAAACAGTAACTATGAGTGCATGTAATTGGTTCTCAGCAAGCCAGCAATCTTCCATCCCTGTTAGAGCACCTATTTGCCTGCAGCCTGCCTGCCTGCCGCCGCTCTGAGGTACTGGGAAGAGGCTGCAACACACTCTCCAGAACAGCCACCTCCTCCTAAGGGCCCCTCCTGGCCAAATCAGTATTTAGTCAGGGTGCCTAGTCTAGGGATAGTGCCAAACTGTCCCTTAAAAGGCACTGAGTCTGCCTTCACTTGAAGAAGACATACAAAAAACTTTGGTGAATAACAAAATGATCCCAACCACTGTATCAAGTGGTTCCTGGACACGGCTTGGGATACCATCGGAGTTAGCTCACTCAGCTCACCGCAAACTAATGATATGCAAGCAGTTCTTTCCTATGAAAGCTTGGACCTGCAAGCAAACGTCTCATCTCTGAGATTCTCCTTTACCAAGCAAATCTTCATCAGGAGATGTGAGAGGAAAACACATCATGTGTGAGACACATGCAAGGCTTTGCTGCTGGAATTTGGCTTTGCTGCAGAATCTCATAAAGAAAGGCACAGGCCCAGTCCATGACGAACCTCCACCACATCCTCCCCACAAGCTGTGGTTAGTTATGGGTTTCATTCCTAACCTTACTGAAAATGTCAAAACTTCTAGTCTACCTTTAGTTACTTGCTAACAAATTGCAGGTGTTTTCCTATGTATCCAGGAATATTAAAATCCATAAAATTGCACCCTTCATCCCCTCCCACCTTCATCCCAGCACACTAATAAAGACTCAGAAATATTCCCAGAAAAACCTGTTATCAGGTGTTATCTTTTAATTCTACTGTTGGTGACCCTGAAAAATATGAATCTGAGACAATATAGTCTATGCAACAGTAATGGCTTCAGTGCATTCTTTAAGCTTCATGAAGCCATGAAGTCCTGTTTCTCTACAGCAGAACAACTTTTGATGATATGCCAAGTAGTGACTGGAGCTGGCTGGAATTTTTCATTCAAAGTTGTTTTTAGCCTAGTTTACTAAGGAAACAAGGATTAAGAAACACAGTTCTCCTTTTGTCCATTTACTGTCCCAGCAAAACTTTGAGTCTGCTGGCCAGTTTAAACCAAATTGAAGAGGGGGTTTTGTCCCCAAACTATGCGGTTTATAGAAGTTTAGAAAAAAAATCAGTGGCTGGGTATAGGAGAGAAACCCTGCCAAGTGCACCCATCCTGCGCTGAAGTAAAACTGCAGTGTGAGCTTGGGACTTAGGGGATACCAGAGAATCCATGGGAGAGAACATTGTTATAAATGCTCCCACCATGAGAACACCTTTGAAAGCTACTTAACTCTTAGCACACATCAGAGAACCTTGTCAATTTTGAGAGAATTGCAGAAAGCCAGGCATCACTAGCGCAATGTGGCTATTAGTGTTTCATTAGATTGTTTTGCAGAGTTGTAACATTAACTAAAACCAGATTTCCACAGAACAACGTAGTTTTAGCAATTTTTTTTGGTATGACTTATGTTCTTAGAATATTAGAGAAGCATGTAGGCATCTTTATTTGAAAAAATGGAGAAATATCACAATCAGACCTGAGACTGGGACCTAGACATCCTCCAGTACTCTCTACTGTCCTTTCCACCTGTTGGAGACCCACCTGCACTCCTCCACAGCAAAAGTTATTTACAGCTGATTGTTTTTTACACATACACATTTTCACAGAGCATAAAAGGACATGTGGGTGCTACTGCACTGAGGATCATAGTTTTGCTGAAAATGTTAAGAAGGTGAAATCAGTCCAATTGGAAAGCAACACCATGAACAGGCTGAAAACACTGATAGTTTGTTTCAGCTTCCAGCTGGCTTTGACACCTACAGGTACAATCTAGTCCCACTGATGCAGCCGCTTGTGGCCCCACCATTAGTGGTACCCTGGCACACAACTAGTTCACGGATACAAGCACTGATGTGCCAAGTCCCAGATGCACTCCAGACCCATAGCACCAATTTGCTCTGGGCTTGCTGCCATTTTTGTGAATAGCTTCTATGTTAATCTTTGTACAAAGAACACTGCATCTCTCTAGCCTTAGAGTGTGAAGACTTCCATAACTGTTCCAAAGGAAATGTCGAGATACTCTTGCTGCCACAAGGTGAAGTTCATGATATAAAGCATAGGCTACTGCTGGAGCTGTGTCTGCCTCATGATTAATTTCTAGTCTGTATAGATACTAGAAATTGAACTTTTCTGCTTTCCACTCCTTGATTTTTGCCCCCTCTTGCTCCTGGCTTTTGCAGAGATAGGCCAGCTTATGAATTGCTCTATTGTAGCCATTACCCAAGAAGGCTGGAGGGAGACACAATGCCTCCTCTTTAGGAACAGCCCCTCTGTGTTACAGAGGCTTGTAATATACACAGAGACTGGACCACTTCTTCAGGTGTCTCTGTCAAAGGGAAGAGCTCCCACATGATCTACTTTTCCCTCCTTGTTGCCCTCTTTACTCTGGGCAGCTTTTTCTTTCATGCAAGTTGTTGAATCTCCCCTGAAAAGAAACTTATCCCCATATGAGAAAGAAAATTGCTTCATACATGAAATGTTGTCCTTTCATTCATCAAAATAAAGACTAAACATGAGAAGGATGGGGAGTTTGTCCAGGGAAACCCAGACAGGATCTGTCAGGCTGTAACCATCTCCCTTTCAAGCTTTTGTGTTCTTAACATCTGTCAGTGTCATGCTGCTCTGCATCTCTGACCTATATCCAGTAGCCTTTCTAATCTGAACTCTGCTTAGCAGAAGAGTATTCAAAATACCTGGAGAGGCGCACGCTTGGGAGCCACATATAAGAAAAGGATCATCAGACCCCATCCTAAGGGAGAACTATCCTCCCACCTTCAGCAATTGCAGCATCTCCAGTAAAAAGGCAGTGACCAATCAGCAGGCCCTCAGTGCCAGGCGTCAATTTGCTTTGCCAGTGACCCAGCCACTGGCATTAAAGGCAAGGAATGCTCACCCATGGGAAGGAGAAAGGGAAAAGGAGGGGAAAGAAAACCTACTTGGGCTACCTGAAACGAATTCTACATGTGAAGACTTGAAAGACCTTGTCGATATTATGCAAAAGAAAAGGCCAAGTGACAACTGAGATGCTCTGAGATGTTCTCCGATTACCAGAAAAGCCATCTCTCAAGAAGAGATCCACTGAACAGTTTGGTCCTTGGGCCAGCCACAGAGCACACACAAAGGGGAGACAGGGAGATCAGAGCTGTTTTGGATGAGCTCATGCCAGTTCTGCTGGCAATCCCAATCCCTCCCACCTAGAAATGGTAGCCATACTTAATGGATTAATACTTTGTTCAAGTTAACATATTCCTTTCAGCTGGATGGAGGATCTAGTTCTCATGCACTTTAGAGTCAACGTTGTGTTCCTTGTTGCGCAGCTTGCAATAAGAAAAGGAGATGGTCAGGGCCTTTTGAAGGGATGGAAGAGGGAAATTCCTGCCTTTCAATCAGCGCAGTTAACGACACCCAAACACTGCTTTTGTGCATTGCCTGTAGCTCCCTGCAGCCTCTGCAGCACAGAGCACTCCGAGCTTTGGAATGATAAGTGAGAGTAAATACTGCAGTAATTCACATGCTTCCCTTCCCCCACACTCTGACCTTAATGGAAACCACATGAGGAACACAGGACACGGGGAAGATCTCTGGGAAAGGCAAAGCTATGCAAACAATTAGCCACTGAGCTGATGGCATGAAAACCTGGTAGCTACTTCACACCTCTCTCCTGCCAGGGAGCCCCTCTGGCCCCAGGTTTCCTGAGCACAAACTGCACCTTCTGTCACTGCTCTTAGGTGGGAAGTCAGTAAGGACACAACACTAGGAAGAGAGGCAGAAGGGGCAACTTGGCTCTCCTGCTCCCAATCCTTCCTCTGCTAGAGGGAATCTGCTACCTGCACATCCCCAGTGGGATACTGTTATTACTATTACTAGACTCTCAAGCAGACATTCATTTTCTCATGACCTAAAAAAACCCAAAACCAAAAACAACAACAAAAAGGACAAGAAGAAAATAATTTCTTCAAACTTTCCAAAACAATTAAACTTCAGAGACCAAGCCTGAAGCATTTCAGTCAAAAAGCAGATGTTTAAAAAGCTCTGCACATACATCAGAATGTGGCTTAGAAAGTCCTGAAGGAAGTGTGTAACTACCTTTACAAAGCTATTACACTCAAAAGGGAATTAACAGCCATAAGAAGAGATAATCCACAGGGTGAAGCTGACCTACAACAATGAATATGATTCTCTAAAGACTGTGTATGAAATGACCTAAGCAATGATTGACTCTCATAGAATTAAATGGGTTAGCACAGCTCATTGAAGAAAGGCTGCCACCATCTTAAATAGTCTCTAATATACTCTCTTCTTATGTAGTTTCCCATTCATATCGTTTTCAAGGGAAGGTGATGCCAGGAATTACTGTGGCTGAGTCACAGTAAGGTGGGGGAAAGCACATCAGTGGGTATATGGGGTGTGTGTATATATGTATGCATATGAGCACACATGCCATATGGCTGCTCTTCCTGCGACTTTTCCATTGCATTCACTGGGTTATTGACCTCAAATGACATTCTTGCTGTGTTCTTTCACTCGATAACATGAAGAAGCTCACACACCTTCTCTGGAATCTCTAATGAATTGTGTAGGAAAGATGTTTTGTTATTAGTGCTATACTCTTATGTCCTGGGGCTTCAGAGCTCAGTTTACAGCTTAACCACTGCCCTTGTGTGTGCCACATGGGGAAACACCTAACCTCACTTTCCCTTATTCTTTAACATAGACACAATATCATACATATCATACTTAAAAAGAATCTTGTCTGCAGATCCTGAGAGTTTTGAAATCATCAAAATGAAGCAGATGAGAAAGAGAATTTTTTTTTCAGTTATTTTGAAGGGCCAGCTGATAAAGATGATGCCAAAAGAAAGGAATAGGAGTCATTTTGTAAAAAATGTTGTAAGGTGAAGAAAATGGGAGTTTTATTAACTGAAACTCATCTATTCAAGTAACCTTGGAACTGAAACCACACTGGAAACCAGAAAGATGATTCTGTATTGATCATGGGATTCATTATAATTTTTCAGTGTATGCATTTGAAAGATGCAGTGTCTACAGAAGTGCTCCCTAACGTATAAAATCCACTAGCTGCCACTCTCAATTAAATGTAGTTAATGAGATCTTTGTTCACCCTATAGAGAAGAGGGTTGTGTCTCCATAGTTTATTGAAAATGGAGTTAAAACATGGCTGGGATTTTAATTGGTTATTGTGGACATCACCACGACATGTCTCCTATGGTCTGTCTGGTGTATCTGAGGTTCATAAAATCCAATAAAGCATTTAAACAAAATCCAATAGATGCCTGAGGCTCTGGGCTTTAATACCAGAACATGAAGCAGGCGTACGCAGAAATGACAACTGACAGGATATCCCTTGCCGATCTACACATAACAAAGAAGCAGCAGCTTTCACAGTTGTATTCCCCTCCCCGAGATGTAACAGGGCATGGCTTTATCCCATGTCAAGCAGGTGCAAGAAAAACAATTTAGAGCTTTGGTGCTCTAATGTGTGCCAGAAGGAAGAAATGTCTCCTGGGAGCTGCCAAATGACGAGAGTTCACTTTTTCTTTTGGGGACTCATGGGAGACAAATGGCCTGGAGGAAGGACATAGCTACTGTGATTCTAGCAACTGGAGACTGACATGAATGGGTGCTGGTAGTGACAATTAGGACTCTGTTGTCTCCTGTGGTTTTCTGGTCAGAGATTGTTAGGGTCTAATTTTAAATGGACGAGTGAAGTTCACGTCTCACTTCTCTGTGGAAGATTTTTTCCATAAGATGACAGAATGGAAGGTGGTCTCAGCTGAAATTCCTCTTCATTTTATGCCTTGGTCCCCAGTTCATCCCAAAAAACATACTGACCCCTTCCACAGCTTAATGAGAGTTCCCTTCTTTTCTGGAAAGGGTGCAGGAAGAAGGCTTAACTGGGTGATCCCTGCCTGACTTTCCTTGGAAAATTATTTTTCTTCTGGCCACCAGTTAAGAGGAAACAAAACACAAAGCAAAACAAACAAAAAAAAGCCAACATTGCAAATTCAGCACATTTTTTCATCTCAAAGGGTCTAAAAATACTCTGGAATTATTGAGCTGAAAATCACAGTTATAATAAAGTGGAAATGATCCCATCAGGCAACACAGGCCAGCTGTATCATTACTGTTGCTGGGCTGAATCCTCAGAGAGACCATTACACCATCAGCTGAGCAATTACAAAGTCTGTAACTGCACTCCCTGCAACAACTATCCTTAAGTGGGCACTGGCCGAGCAGATTGAGCAGCAAGCAGGCGAAGAGCTGAGCCGAGCAGCTGTGGAGGGGGGCAGGGTGAGGATTGGATGCCTTGTAGCAATAAACTGAGTGCTACTGCATATGGAGTGTTAGCAATTTTCACTCACCTGTTTCTCGCGCAGATTTCCTATGGAACCTCATATTTGAGGTTGTCCTCAAAACACCGCTTCGATCCGCATGTGACAGCAGCCCCCGAGTTCTCTCCATAACACATGCGGTTCTTACAAGGCTCCAAACTTTTCGGCTGTGGCCAGAATAAGGTTCCGCAGGCTCTAAGTTCCCAGAGAGCTGTACTGACTCGGGACAAAGAAGCTGCCACGTTGGTTAGCAGCAGCTTTTGTTAGCTGGTGGTGCCAACCAGCTATGGCAGGAACCACAAGTTACAGGTGGCAGCAGCAGCACATCTCATCCTGCCTCAGCTGAAAGGAACTGTCAGTGTGATTAGCCCAGCTGGCTCTGCTTACAGCAAAGCTAAGTTTGGCCCTTTCCTTTTCAGTGTTTTCCTCTCCATTTTTTCCTCCTGTTCTCCTTTGCTGCTGGAACAAGCCTTTGCAGTTCTTGTTAGGCCTCATCTGAAAACATCCCTTTTCTTACTCTCTAGTTTGTGGGCTGGTTCTGTCCTTCAGTGTGATTCGGCTGCACTGTGGTAGATTGCAGTTTTTGGGATTACTTTGTTTTCCTTGGCGTAGCAGGGGCTGCTGTGCAGCAAAGGGAGGACTGGGGAAAGAGAGCTGCTGATTCATTGCAGCTGTTTAAACAACCCAAGCACCTCATCCTCTCCTTTCCTTCCAAAAGCCCCGCTCAGCACTTCGAGGCCAGCCTGGTCTCCTGCTTGCTTTGGTTTTCCTGCCCCTTAAGGTTGTGGTAGCAGCAGAGGTATGTTCTTGGGTCGTTTTTTCTTCAGCCAAGATCCACCTCCAGGTCCTACAGAAGCCAAACCCACAACTCAGAGTAAACATACAGCACCAGCACTCCAGCTCCCCTTACTCAGGGTTCCACGGACACTAATTCAGTGGCTGAACGCAGGCTGCATTTATTGCCACATCCAGACTGATTTTTCAGGGAAAATAGGAAGATATCCAGATGACACACCTTACCAAAAAGCTCCAGTGATTAATCACACAGTACCAGGAATAATTTCAATTTTCCTTGAAGGAAATTTTGTCAGAATATACTAATTTAAATTTTTGAAGGGAAGAAAAATGTACTGGCAAGACCAACAAGAGAAGTCATTCTCCTGCAGGTAATGGAGGAATTGGTCTACCAAACGCCAGAGGCTCCATACGTTTTCAGCATCAGTTTTTCCTGAGACCAGGGGACAAATATGGTACGTATAGCATGGAGATTCATGGCATTGAATCACAGCACAGACATCTAAGAAGGCAAGCAAAAGGACTCAGATGCAAACCTTGATATGCATAGGACCTGGGTTCTAGAAATTCCTGGAAGAACAGGGATTAAGATTTATTTACACAAGTCTTGTGTTCTTCTGAAGTGAATTATATGACCTTATGTTTGGAAGATGTTGGCAAGAGCTGAATAACTTTGGGGCACTGACATAGGATTAAAGGAATATAAAAAGCATTCTGTCACCTGGACTAGCAACCCAGGCATGTGGACAACCACCACAGTGTATTTACAGAAACTGTGGTCTAGCAGGTGATCAAACAGGTCTTAAATCTGTGGATCCTGGTTCTGCTCCTGATTTAAACAATATTGTGCAAATTGCTTCACTGCTCTGATTTTGTCTTGCCTTTGTCCTACTTAGCTAAAAAACCTTTGGGTAAAGCGTTTGGATATGACCTTCTATAGCAGCATCATGAACTTCATCAGCACATCTAGACACCTTAGAAATAATGATAATTGAGTGCATTCTGTAAAGATCGCACTGATTAGTACATTAGAGAAAAATGGGAGATACACTTAACAGGATGCTAGGAGACAGAGGAAGGGAGGAAGGGAGGGAGAGAAACATCCCTAGTCAAGTGTGCAAAATAAGATGGGATTATCAGGTTGACGCAGAGCATTTATGCTTTGCTCACTGAAACATTATCATCTTCACATTATGCGCAGAGACTCAATGGAAACAAAATGCTATCAAGTGAGGCCAAAAGCAGACTTTCTACGTGCGACTGTGGTTTGGGATATGCATTCCCATGTACTTGGCATCTTTCCTTCCTGTTAATAAGAGAAGGAGAGCACGTGGAAGCTGACTTCTGCATGGGAAACTCGTGTATAGCTTTGGGCACTGGAAGAATGAAGTTATGTGCTGGAACTGATGTCATACATGGAAGACCTCTGGAGGGAAGGCAGAAGCCAGGGAACACTGAGAACATGCTCAGCACTGCCTCTCCCCCAGGACTGGATTTTGTCATGAAAGGACCACTATTTTAGCAAATTGTATGCTTTACTTGTGGATGAGAGGACAGTGGTGAATATTATTTTACTTTAAGTACAGAAATATCTCTGACATGGTCTCCATGGTATCCTCATAGTCAAACTGATGACATTTTGCTTGAATAGGTAGACTATGAAAAGAAAAACAGAAGGAATGTCTAGGCTCAAAAGGTTGTGCCTGGTGACTGGTGGTCCCTAGCGATCAATACCAGGGACAATGCTTTTTGATGTTAAGTGTTGTCTGTGTTAATAAGCTGGATTTTGGGACAGAGTGCACCTCAGCAAGTTTGTGGATGGTACCAAATTTCAGTGTTAGAGAACAGGGTTGTTATTCAAAGGGACATTTGCAAGCCAGAAAGATGAGTTGAGAGGAACTTGTTGGAGTTTCAAAAAAGACAAGTTCAAAGTCCTGCAGCTGATACAAGATAATCCCATGCAAAAACCAGCAGTTTAGGAATCTATATTTCAGTCAATGATAGCTGTCCTGACTCCAGACAGGGAATACTTTAACCCAGACAGGCATTGCTTGACAGCAGGTAGGCCAGCCTTCTCAGAGGGAGACAGCCAGTATGGAAGGAGCTGGACTTATTCCTGCCATCAGATGACTGCTGAATTTGCCTTTTTGTTTTGACTATGTGGAATAGTAGTTAGGATCCCATCAGTCTATTTTAATTCAGTCAACATGGGCCTAGCTGGAGATATGAGAAACATTTTCAAAAAAAACCATTTTTCCTGGCCTTTGGATTTTTTTCTTTCGGTAATGTTTCTGGGAAAATAGCATGTCTCTCTAAACAGTAATGCAGCAAGAATGGACACTGAACTACAGCTGTTATCTCAGAATTGGCCACATATATATATTACACATTAGTATAATAAACAGTTGATGTAAGCCAGAGTAGAACCAGGCCCTCAGATATTTATCTAAATTAACAGAATCACATTACTGTTTTGATAGCAGATGAATCAAGAGGAGTTTCATGTCTTATCTCAAGCCTTCCCCTCTTCTCTCCCACTTCTCAAGGAGGCTGTGAGAGAGTGTATGTATCCCACCCCTGTTTCCCATACAATTGCTACCTCACCTGTCTTGCACCAGTTGTCTGGAAAAATATGTGGTTTTTTAAATTAGTAAAAGTTCAGCTGAGAAAGAAATTAAATTGCTTCAGTTTGAATTGGTAGGATCCCACCCCATGTGGACACAGGCATCCTGAATATAACAAACACTTTAGAATTAAATTGCACACTTGGTTCCATATGATTGACTTCCCCAGGATTGTGCTGACAGAAATAAAACCAGAACTCCTCAGATTTCAATTAAGTAGATAAGTTATTGTCTATGCCTCCCTTCCTGTTACTTTGAGAAAAAAACGTCCATTATTAACTTACAACATTGTCAGACTTGGAATTCTACAGTTGTCAGGTTCTGTAATATGATATATACCCTGAAAAGATATCGTCAAGCCTAAATATAGACATGATGTGAATCAGAGGGCTGAGGGAGATCAGTGCACCAAGTATGAGCCCCCCTTGGTGTTGCCTCAACATCCCAGCTCAAGGTTTTGCTTAGAGCTGTATTTTGCTCCACACAGTGCATTACAGAGGAGTGTGTGATGGAGGCTGCTCGCTCCCAGTCGCTGACCACAGGAAGACAAACCATAGTCATTTGCAAAGATATGTTGCTGTGAATGTCTCAGACTGCACATCACCAAAGCACTCTGTAGACTCATTTGGACTATTTACTTCATTGCAGTGCATATTTAAATTTAAATGGCAGCTAAAAGCCCAGGGTACTGACCTAATCACCATTCAAGTATTTTTTCTATTGCTTTTCTCTTACTGTATCTGCTGCTCTAAGGCAGGTCCTGCTTGACTTACTTGGTCTTCTAAGGTGACCCACTAAGAAGAGATGGAAAGGCTGTGGATGTTGTCTGCCTGGACTTCAGTAAAGCCTTTGACGCCATTTCCCATAGCATTCTCCTGGAGAAACTGGTTGCTTACGGCTTGGATCGGTGCACTGTTCACTGGGTAAAAAGTCTCGTTGGATGTCCAGGCCCAGAGAGAGGTGGTGACTGGAGTTGTATCCATCTGGCAGCCAGTCACAATGGTGTTCCCAGGGCTCAGTGATGAGACCAGTCCTGTTTAATGTCTTCATCAACAACCTGGATAAGGGCATTGAGTGCACACTCAGTCAGTTCACACATAACACCAAACTGGGTGGGAGCGTTGATCTGCTGGAGGATAGGAAAGCTCTGCAGAGGGATCTGGACAGGCTGGATCGATGGACTGAGGCCAGCTGTGTGTGTCTCAACAAGGTGAAGTGCCAGGTCCTGCACCTGGGTCACAACAACGCCATGTAGCGCTACAGGCCAGGGAAGAGTGGCTGGAAAACTGCTCAGCAGANCAGCAGCTGAACATGAGCCAGCAGTGCCCAGGTGGCCAAGGAGGCCAATGGCATCCTGGCCTGTATCAGCAATAGTGTGGCCAGCAGGACCAGGGCAGTGATTGTCTCCTTGTACTTGGCACTGCTGAGGCCATACCTCAAACCCTGTGTCCAGTTCTGGGCCCCTCACTACAAAAAAAAATATTGAAGTGCTGGAGCCTGTCCAGAGAAGGGCAATGGAGCTGGTGAAGGGTCTGGAGCACAAGCCCTGTGAGGAGTGACTGGGGAAGCTGGGGTTGTTTAGCCTGGAGAAAAGGAGGCTGAGGGGAGACTTTGCTCCCTACAACTGCCTGAAAGAAGGTTGTGGTGAGGTGAGGGTTGGTCTCTTCTCCCAGGTAACAAGTGACAGAAAAAGGAGATGGTCTTAAGTGGTTCATAGGGAAGGATTGGATAATAAGAAAAATTTCTTCCCTGATGGGTTGTCAAGCACTGGAACAGGCTGCCCAGGGAACTGGCTGAGTCTCCATCCCTGGAGCCATTTAGAAGACGTGGCACTAAAGTACATGGTTTAGTGGTGGGCTTGGCAGTGCTGGGTTGGACTTGGTTATCTTAGAGGTCTTTTCCAACCTGAATAATAAACTATTTTGCTGTGTAATAGGTTTAGGGTGTTTGGTTTTATCCCCAAGACCCTCAATACATGTGAGAAGCACCAAACAGTAGGGAAAGAGCACACTACCCTGAGAAAGGTACAGAGCACACTCCTCAGAGAAAGGTACTTCTGTGCTCTTCACAAATAATATAGTATATAAAGAAGAAGCTCAGCTTCTACACTGTGTCAGAAATACACTGTATTATTAAACCTAATACTTCATCCTTCACAGGAAAAGAAAGTATTTCAATTCCTGGTTTTTAATCTGCTATAGACCCAACACAAATTTTATAAATTTTTCATGAAAATAAAATCCTTGTCGTCTACACTCAGAAAGCATTCATTCCAAGATCCTGAAATGTTGTTCTGAATGTGTTTTCACAGTATTTCAGGATATGAGAGGAACTGTGACAACTGCTGACATAAAGCTTAATAGAATAATGGAAATACTCTATTACATTTAATCACTAAGGGCACCTGCTACTTAGTACTGATTGAAGCAACTTATCTTAATTTCTAGATCAAGTGTCTTCTCTTAGTGCCTTAATGAAACAGTATGACATACAAGAAAAATTACTTTGCTTTGCATATTGCCATTTAAATGATTCAGGGGGGAAAATCAACCCAAACAAATATTTCAGTACTTTCCCTGTTTTGTAAACATCTAATTTTCCATAAAAACCCTTTTACGACAGAAGTGTCTCTTGGGTAACTTCGGTCTGTGCGTAATATGAGCACATTCTTTGGAATGTCCTATTTCAGTGCTGTTCAAGTCACCTCACGTTGGCTTCAGCAGGGTAGGTGTAGGCTCCCTCTACTCCACAGTAGGAATGCGCTCACTGCCGTGCTGCACCGAGTTGAAAATAGCTGGTTTAGTTAAGCAGGGTCACATCTACATATACTTAAGGCATTAAAATGAAGGATCTAGCTTGTCAGAAGCAGGAGAATATTAGTCAGGATGTTAGTAAGCATTACATCAAAAGCAGAGGCGAGGTGACAGGGGCTTGGGAGGAACTATGTGAGGGAGGGACCCAGGCACTAGCAGCGAGGAAGGAGAGCGAGGGGCAGTGGAGTGGTGCCAAGAAGGGAAGCAGGAGCTTGCAGGCAGCCAATGCAGGTGCTGAACTGCATGGGAAGCTCTGTTTGCACAGCCCAGCTCACCAGGAGCGCCCCTGAGGGTGTAGTAGCTAAACAACTCTCAAAATCGGTGTACGTATTACACAGTTTTTCCGTTTCTCTCTTCCTGTGCTGCTTCTCTCCCTTCTAAGGCAAATCCTACAAGGGACAGCAGTTGTATTTTGCCCTCAGCTGCTTTGATTCTCGTCCCATTTCCTACTCTGGTGTCTCCCCTGAGGGCCACTACTACCCTGCTCTTCCCAACCCCACCCTATTTGTGCCTTTTCCTCTCAAGGCTTAATTTCCCTGACTTTGATCCTTTAATTGGCTATTTCCCGCTCTTAGCCATTAGTCTGCTTCCCCGTGTGCTGGCCAGCATCCCATGATTAATCTAAATTTTGAGAAAAAGGTAAAGCATAGGACTGAAATGGCACCCAGGAGCACACAACTGTGCTGTAAGGGGGCTGAGTAAGCCAGAAAACCAGGAACACATAATTCCTTAATGAGGAGCATTTGCAGTCACTGTTACCTGAGGCTTTTTAATGAGCAGCAATCTTCATCTTCCTTGTCTTAGTCCAGTAGTTTTGCAAGGCCTTGTAGCACCCAAGACTGTGCCATCCACTGCAAAACAGAATGATGAGAACTCCTACAAGAAAGGTTTTGTGCATAAAGATTGTAGCCACTGGCAGTGTCACAAAACAAAGCAAAACAACTCAAATACTTCAGTGTACTGTAGGATAAGGATCTAAGATCAAAATTAAACCCTTATAAACTAATCGCAGATGTGCAACAGCTAGTAAGGAAACCATTTTCTAGTATGTGGGAATCATTGCTATTTCTTGTATTTTAGAGAGGGAGATGCATAAAATTTGGAAGAAACTTCTTGAAATGATGTAAATCCACCCTCAAGTTCCTTGCCTACCTTCCAGGTGAATGTCAGACAGTACTGGTATCTTTCTCACTTTTCTGATATGAGCTGTCATTTTAATTAAACCCAGCATATTTGTAAAGTATCTCCCTAGAAAAACTCAATATGTAAAAAATTACCAGCAACTTCTCAAAACCATTCTTTGGACTTGGAAAAATTTCCTTCATGATCCTGATGTCTTCAATCCACTAAGGTGGAGATGGGAAGAATAAAATGAGAGAGCATCATAGTTTCTAAGGCAGCAGCAGGGAAATAAAAAGGTAAGCTGAGATGAAGGAGAAAAGGGAAAAGGAAAGAAGAAAAAAGAAGCATGGGATGCAGGGCAGTGTGGATAGCTAATTCTCTTCCTCTGACAGGCCAACAGCTAGATTTTTTCCTGAGAAGGATCAGCCCACCTCACAGCTGCTTAGAACATGAGCTGCGGGATGGGAAGAAGAAAAAATAGAGGTTCATTGCCAAGCAGAAATTGCACTGGAAACAGGCACCTGGGAATGTGCAAGATGGGATTTGCAGGCACAGCCATGCAAGGTGAAGAAAGAAGTCATATTCTGTAGGGTAGGAGAGGCCACTGAAGACTGTTCAGGTGTTCAGTGTGATCTTTCTTCAGAATTAATTCACACCAATTTGGAAAAGAAAACTACAGTAAAAGAAAATGGCAATAAAAGTTATTATTTTTACAGGAACATCTACCCTGTTGGTGCTTACCCTCAAAGTTTCAGGTCTCCCTCACCTTCAGTTGCATGCTGTCCCTTCAGTGCACTTGGGCAGTGACCCAAGTCCAAACCCACAACACACTTGCCGACAGAAAACTCTTTCCTAAGACCCTTTCACCCATTGCAGCAAATCTTCTGGACAGTAGATTTCATGGGTGTGCTAGCTGTGTGTATTTCTATTTGGGACCATGAAAAGCACAGACTGTTCATCATTCAAGATTTGCTTTGCTGTCATGATATCACTGTCTGGGACTGATATTTTTGGTGATGGCCAGAAACAGCAATAACATACTTTTCCTTGTGTTTTGATTACACAGGAAGAACTTACACGATAACACTGATTGAAGTTCAGAAAGAGAACTAGTCAAGTTACTCTAAAAGAAATTTGTAAGTGAAAACATGGGTTTTCAAAACTTCAGAAAGAAAAAAAATACTTGTAGGAAATTTGATAATTACAAACATTTCTAAAAAGCAGGTAAAATCGCCAACTTCCTTTTTTTGCTCTTTCTAGTAAGAAAAAATGGAAGTGAGAATAAGAGAAAAAACAGACAAACTTTAAAAAGTGAATATTCATGTTTAACTTTGAAATTGAATTCTAATCTAAAAACAAAACTAACTATTTTAATATTTTAGATGAATGTATGAATGTTTTGTTTATGAAACAACATTTAGGGGGAAAAAAGTGTGAACGAAAGTTTCAAAAGGTATGAATTTTCAGATAGTGTCACCATTTCTTATTTTCAATTTAAAAGTCCAGCAGCAGAGATGAAACAAGCAATTTTCCCCAGAGAAACATGTAACACCGAAGTGCACAAGGTGAGAATTGTTTAAAGTCACAGTGATGGACACCAGCTTTCTGATAGTGTTATAAGACAACAGGTGGCATTCTGTAAAAAAGGCTTTAAGTTTGTTTATCTGAACTGACAGCAGTTAGAAGTACATTTCACCCTTATATATCAACTCTAAAGCTGATCTAACTGAATAGAAGACCATTTTCATGGAGGGCTGCTGCTCACATTTGTACTTAGTCAAGCAAAAGCAGATTTCATGTGGCCTGAACCGCATACAGACACTTGCACCAGTGCAAACTGCATGCAGAATGTTTTTCTATCCACAATGGCAGCACTTACATTTTCTTGCAGATCTTCAGAAGAAAGGAGTCCAGAGGGTCAAGACAACAAAGAATTAAATAGAGAGTGTCTGCGACAGGGAGAGTGCAATTATTTTGAGTTACAATGCTGTCAGGATTAACATGTCTCTTTAACAAAACGTGCAAAGGAATCTCAAGCCATTAAACTGTCTAGCTCCTAGCTATTATATTTGATCCATAAACAGTACCTTCAACAGTACAGTGCCCTCTAGCACTGTAATAAAGTATCAACCATTAGTTAATACTTACCCTCCAAATTGCTACTTAGAAGCCTCTTTAAGTCCTCCCATTCAAAAAAAATCTATCAAAAAAGAACAGTTGATTCCTAAAGGGCTGCAGCCCCATTTAGAATCAGTGTTTGACTGTCTTCAAATCGTTAACTCTTCCTCATCCCCAGGGGAAGCAAAACTATCACTCATATTTTACTGGTTTCTAAATTGATGTTGTGATTAAGCTTCCTCTGGAGTTTTCAACAGCTCCTTATGAAAACGGAGGTTACTCCCTGAAACAGAAATGGCAGTAATTGAAAAGTGGGATCAGAATTTAAGAAACCATATTTTTGAAACGTGGCTAGGAACAAAGGCGCTAGATAAGAAGTGGCGCACTTGACACCGTATTGCAGAATTAGCCATTGCTGACAGTAGTAGCTGGGTATGTAGAACCATAACAGACTACACTCGCATCTGAGCCAGGATGAGCTGAGCTACCTCCCCACCTCCTCCTGTCCAAACGCAGCTAAACTGTATGAACTAGACTCTCCTGAGCATTGGTCAGAAGAGCTAACTTATAGGAGCAGGAGCAATCTCAGCTGCCTTGATCCCAGACCCCTAGACTCAAAGATGACAAATCTTGGTGTGATTGTCCTGTAGAAAGGGACCAGATCACGACCTGGAAAAATAATTTTAACAATCATAGAATCATAGAGTGTTAAGAGGCTGGAATGGACCTCAAAGATCATCTAGTCCCACCCACCCTGCCATGGGCAGGGACATCTCCCAGGTTGTGGATAAGGTTTGGAATTATCCAAACAAATTCACTCTTGAGATGTGTAGAATAATGAACCACAGGTAGACAACTCCACTCCTAAATGGTCCCAATGGCTAAGAGGGAGATTTTCAGAAAACAAATCATAGCTGAGTACTGTAGTCATTGGGCAAAGTTCAGTGGGTGCCAGCTTTTCAAGAGGAACTGATAAAAAGCAAGGAAATACCCAAGGCCTTTGATAGGTAGTCCTATGTTGCAAGGCCAGAGCAAGGAGGCACCAGGCAGGGAACATCCATGTTCACACTCTGCTGACTTTTACTGCTGCCCAGGAGGACAGCTGAAGGTCTGTAGCAGTGTGAATACAGTAAGACAATTGGGTTTGGTGAACCATCTCAAGTGCCTGATTTCGTACTATGAGTCTGTTTGCAATGTTAAACAAATGCAATACTCACTACATAATAAACTTTCTTCTTCAGTGATGCACTTCTAACTGCTTCTTGAGTTGCTAGTCCTGCCACTTCTGTATGGAACTTTAAGCTTCTCCCAAGGTCATGTTCTTGGTATTTAGACCTTCCTTGTAGATACAAGTGTGGACCTTACAATTACAGTCACACAGAACCACTCGCCCAGATTCTGCTGCATGGAAGGGGGGCTACGGAGACAGAAGAAATTCTGTGCCTTTCCCCAAGTACTTATTTTGGCAAGATATATTAGGCTGTACCTTTGAGCTCCCATCAGTTCTTTTCCCCAGTCCTGTTTTGACTGCAGAGGACACTCCCAGTGACCAAAGAGGAATGGATGAGACAGCATACAGAAAAAGGAGATATTTTCCCACCCTTTATTCCAAATATCTATGATATGGATGTTATGCATGGCAGATTATATCTATGCCTAAAAGCAACAGGCTACTCAAGGGAAATTGCACTAATTAAGTATACAGGCTGATTGTTGTCTCATTTAGTTCCTGTCCGCTCTGCCCTGGAAGAGGACACAAAGAAGAGACTGTAGAGACTTCAAGAAGCGTGGACGAATTTTTCCCACAGTTTAGGATACTTACACATTGGAAAGTCAGGAATCAGTTCAGTTGGTGTATTCTACCTCCCTTACCTGCTCCATCTTAGAAGTCAGGGCCTGTTACTCCAAGAAAAGTCCATTCAGTCAGTGTGCTGGGAACTCTTGGCAGTCAAGAGAATTTCTGAGCAGTAGGAGTCAGTCATTCCCAGCTAGCAAGCTGTTCCATTTGCTGATTGGGAAAGGACACACAGATTGCCCCAGTGGTGCTAGCATCTGAATCTGGGGAATTAGGTGGAATGCAGAATATGACAAGGGCCTTGGAAGCAAGAAAGGGAATCACAGCCAGAAAATCCCTCCTCACATGGCCTCCTATCTTCTCCAGTGGCCTGTAAGATGCTTTTGTTTCAGCCTCTGTTTTCAGTCTCTTTGGTCAAAAAAAAAGGAGCAGCTGGAAAATACTTTCCTAAAAGCTATGGTAAAATAAATTCAGCCCAGCACACAAGGAAGACAATCAGAGCAATTCCAATTTTTTGCTGGAAGGCTTCTCTC
Organism: Callaeas wilsoni; assembly: GCA_013398955.1. Classification (NCBI taxonomy): domain Eukaryota; kingdom Metazoa; phylum Chordata; class Aves; order Passeriformes; family Callaeidae; genus Callaeas; species Callaeas wilsoni. Next base: position 56,654 of record VWPU01014685.1, on the reverse strand, counting down.
ACACAAACTTCAAGATCTCTGAAGTGCTGTCAGTGTCATTTGGAAATAAAAACTATAAGGAGGTCCTATTTTAAAACACTCTAGGTGTAGAACCCTGTGTGACAAATGTCCAGAGCATTGTGAGATACTGTTTCTGTTGTACAGTTTGCATCATTCATTAATGCATTGAGGCTGGGACTGCTGGTAACTGACTTTCCATAAAACAAATAAATTTAAACGATCCCATAAAAGGCACATATGACCTCTCAAAATACATTATCACATGGAACTATTTTGAAATAAATCATGTGCTATTGGTGCTAGTGGACTTTGAAGTTGTGATACTATGTATGAAAAGCCTATCTTGTCTTTCAGACGTCTCCCTCCATCCCTGATGTAGGCTTTTTCTTTCTCTGGAAGCTTGAACACCACCAGAAAAGCTTGACTTAATGGAAAGGAGGTAATTAGTATTCCAAATCAAGCCTCTAACCTCTTGGATGCATTTCAAAAACACATTGTGGTGTGGGATGTTGTAAAGGTTTTATTAGTACAAGCCTGGGATGCCCTGCATATCTCAGCTTCAGCTTTGCCAGATGCAGGGTGTCAGAGCAGCAGGAGAGGGCTGCTCTGAAAGGGCTGGGGGTGACAGCAGGGCAGGCAGGGCAGTGCTCCCACCCACGGGTGCAGGGCTGCAGTGCAGGAGCAAAGCAGCTGAGCATGTCCAGTGACTCTCATCAGGGTTGGACTCAGTCCAGCAGTAGCCAGAGAAGTCCGCAAAAGCACGGCAGCTCTCAAGTCAGGCTACGAATTCCAGTCACTGGGTCAGGGACCAGGGGGTAGAACATGGTCAGGCCTATTTGCAACATAGCTCCAGTAAGGACAAAGGGCCTGAGTTTAAAAGTGGCTCTCACCTCTCTCTCAGGTCTCTCCCGGGGGGGACCCCGCCAAGGCTCCACACAGATCTCACACAGCTTGTTTCACAGCGTCTCACCCCAGGTTACAGCTGCACACAGCAGACCTGGTCCTGGGCACAGGCAGCCAGAACCCTTGCTGGGGACAGGGAAGGTTACAGAGCCTTTTGGTGCACTATGGCTCTGGCATAGGAAGGCAGCTCTTCGTAATCTTAAGACGTGGTAAATGTGAAATCAGTAGATGCCATACCTCCACCAAGCAGTGCCCAGTGCCTGAAGATGAGCTACTTTATAGCACTCTGGAAAACAATACACAGCTGAACTGAACAAGATGTCCAGAACAAGCAAGCAAACAGAAAAACATCTGTAGCATGTTATGGAGACACTCACAGAGTCACCCACATCCACACCCATTCACACAACACATTTGAGGTCATTACAGAATTCTATTTGTTTCTGCAAAAGAGAAAGAGAAAAATGTTTGAATTTTCCTTCTTGATGCATGTTTAGAACCTCTGACTCAATTTCCTCCCCCTCTCCATTTGGTTTGACTCAACTCTGTATACCTTCTTCCTGCATCAACCATTTAAGTAGCATAACAGTCTCTGCCACTTCAGCCTGCTCATCCAGGCCACCTAATAGCTACTTAGAAGGCTCCTGTAGCACACCTGTAGCATACCTGAAATCAGGGACAGCTTCCTGATACCGACATCACAAAATACAAGAGATATTGCAGTACACCCTGGACACTAACCCCGGGAAAAATTATAAGTAAACACAGGCTGGATGCTGAAGAGTATCTTCTTTGCTGCAGGAAGAAAATAAAACACAGTCCTTAGAGAGTAAATCCAGTCAGCCACAAGCAAAACCATCTGACTGAATCCTTGCCCAGACAGAACTTCAGGAGTGTGCATCAGCACTGGTATCCAGATCCAGAATATTTGTTACTCCTGTGACACCATGCAAGCAATATTTCTCAGGTGATGGCACAGACAGACACTGAGAAGGTGAGGAAGCTAATTAGTGACAAGCATTAACACTCTGTTTCATCACAGTCCCTTTGCAAACTTAGATTCAGATACCAAACAAACTCAAAGTCCAGTGAAACTTGGAGATTAGCATCTACCTGTCTGTTATATAGAGGCTGTTATTGATATGTTTCACATTCAAACAAATAAAAACTGAAACACTCGGCACTCCAGACAGATAGCAGATTTCTAGGCTGAGAAAAAAAGCTGAAGGGAGTCACAAAATGAACCTCTGGTCAGAAATGAGAAATGTTATTAGTTTTGTCAGTGGAAAAACCCACCTAATGCCTGCTCAAAAAGCATTTGACTGTAGCGTGTTTCTTCTGAAATTTTGAGATAATCTTGAAAGTATGCAAAAGAAAAGGCATCAAGAAAGAGAAGTGAGAAGCAGAGCAGTGCTACAAATTTAATCTTTTGGTGAATAATATCTCTGTGCAAACTCTGATTCCACGGCTGGTGTAGTAGCACACTATGGCAAGAGGAAAAGGGACTAGAAAAACAAGACAAGGAAAACAAATAGTCCTATCTCATTCAACACCACCGGAGACTATAAAAGAAGGGAAGAGGGTTCTCCTGAGCTTGGTACATCCCTCTGTAGTGGGAAGGTCACAAGACAGCTTTTCAAAGTTCCTGACCTGGAGGCCTTCCTGCTCTCTTTCCACATAGTGCTATTCCAGAAAACAGAGACCACGTCTCATAGTTGCTTTAAACACTAAGTCAAGATCAAGGTACTAGAAAAGCTGTTAAATGTTAACAGGAAAAAATGTTTAGTATTTTTGGGAGTTTCCTCGGCTTGGGAGGGGAAATTAATAGGTTCACTGATGAAGAAAAACCACTGTTGGACATATCCTAAAGGATTATTTTACTGCTAATCAGTGGATTTTATTGTAATCGGAATTAAAAACACGCTGCTGGATATCAAAGCACACAGGCCTTATCGCTGAGCAGAGCTATCTGTAGTGGGGACCACAGGAACTGAAAAACAAGACTTCAAATGTAAGGCTTATTCTGTTCAATTAATTCAGCCTACAGAAGAGAAGTTTTAGAGGTGACATAATTGCTGAATATAGGGATTTACACACAGAAAAGCATTTAATAAGTGGAGGAGGCAAGCAGACAGGCGTTTCAGTCTTTCTGTCAGAGACATAATGTGAACCAACAGTTGTAAGTTCAACAAGAAATGTTCTTTCTTATTTAAATAAGTTGTAATTTCTGGGAAGTCAGAACTACTGCAGCATAACAGCGGAGGTCACCATCTCTTGGAGTCTTTGTGACAAGACTATATCTTTTAAGAACACATAGTTACTATCGAGCTTCAAGGGGAATACTGCAAAGGGTATGTTCAAGCTGGTTCCTTCCCTCACAAAGTCAGGATACCTGTGTGGTGCATTCATCCTTCAGGACAGACAGTGAAGTCTGGGATGGGGCTGAGCCAGAGCAGCCTGCAAGAGCACCTTTTGTATGACCGTCAGCAAGTGGCCCGGGCGTTGTGTAAGCAGCCAGCGCCCAGTGCCCCCAGCTACCCTTGCACACGTGAGACAGCAGACCAGCAGCTTCATGCCACAAAGGTCCAGAAGGATCTTAAGATCAGTTAAGAATAACTCGCCCAATGCAGGGATCGTGTATCTCCCTCTGAAGCATTTGGCAATGGCCAGAGATAGCATACCAAAGGAGACAGCCTCCTGGGCAGGCACAGGCTGGCAGTCCCTGCATCCTTGGCACAGTCCGAGCAGCACACAGGGTGTCCTTGGAGGTCTCTATGCATGCAGCGACCAGAGCTGACCCTACTTAATTTATGAGCTCGTCTGAGATCACAGCCTCATGTATTATGGCTCCAGGCTCCATTGAAATGAACTTTATTAAAATAAATTCCAGCTGCTTGGAAGGAGTTACAGAAATGACAAAAAGAAGACAAACTCCTCCATTCCCATACTCACTGACAGCAGAAAAAGAAATAGTTACTGGAGACCAAGCAAAATTCAGCTGGCTCAATTGAAGGGGCATGAGAAAAAGATCTTGTCAAAGAACAAGCAGTTTTGATAAAATGAGATGGTTACAAATGCCAAGGCAGAGCTCCCAGCCAGGCAACAAGCTTAAAGCAGAGACAGAAGGACAAAGGGTCAGGAGGGTACCTGATAAAGCTTCTGACTGAAGGTGGGATACATTTTAATAAATCAGATTCATTTGCAAGGGGTCTTGAATGCTTGTACCTTTCCTGTTTTGTCTGTTCCCTGGCCTTTGGTCTGCTGTATTTCCTTCCCCAGGATGCCTGTGGGCTGTTAATGGAGAATATTAGGGAGCAGCACCAGGATGTACCTCACTCTGCATGTTGTTGCCAGCAGCCTACATGTTCATTATTGTCCCTGTTTGGTAGATGCTCTTTTTATCCTTGCTTGGGCTCCTGGGGAATTTCAAAAGGATGAAATTTCTAATGAAGCCTGGCATTCTTGCCCAGCCACAACTAATTAGAATTGCAGTCTGGTAAGGATTTCAGAAGAAAAACTCCAGTTTTCTGCCCTTTCATGTGTCAGAAGTGAGGAGATTAGATCTAGACCCTACCAGAGCAGCAGAATTGCTCTCCTTGGTCATAGGGTTGCCCACTCCCACCTCATGTACTGGCACTGAAACTGCCCCTGGGAGCTCCAGTATGAGCACCTAAGCTTTCAGGAGCTAGGGGCATGAGACATTAGCAGTGCTTATGTGACCTTGTCCCCATTCCTACCTTTCTGCTTCCCAGCGATGAATTCTCATGACCTTCTAGCAGATTTCCCCAGTTTTAACCAGCATTGCCAACAGCCTGCCTTCTGCAAGAAATTCTGGAGTCTCCTTACAATCACTTCTTGATAGTGCTAGAAATAGCCTTTTTCACCTCATGTCAGGCATCAGAGATAATATGAGTGATACTTTACCTGAGGTTCCTAACCACTCCCAGTGCAAAAAAACCCCAAAACAATCCAACTAAAAAACCCCCAAGCCCACCCCAAACCAGAAGTATGGGATCTAGTTAGCTCAGTGAAGTAGAAAGAGCACATCTCTAGCATACTCAGCAAAGCAAAAACATTTGCCAGATAATCCCATAAATCAGGAAGATCTGCAGATCTTCAACAGTTTAATGGCATGCACTGCCACTGGGGGAAGGATGCCACACCTCAGCAAGAGCAGGTTCTACTGAATGAGACGAGAACATCCTAATTCAGCAGTAAATTCATGTCAGCTCTGTAGCAGGGGCTTCATGTGAATAGTGTAGCTGAAAGCCATTAGACTTCTCCCTCATGCTATCATCAGCCACTTTTGGCAAGGCCTGTTAAATAGAATAACTTGCAGAGTGAGCCAGAAATAGGGCCTGTGGAACAGATTCTTCAGATCACAAATGTTAAACCATGGAAATGGATTGGTGACAAAGAGGGTGGAGAGGAGAGAGAGAAGTTTTCCACACACTATTTTTTTCCCGATCATCAGCACACATGTGGTCTACACCCCAACACATGTTTGCCATGACTGCAGCCCAAGAGACATTCCAGATCTTACTCAAGGGCCGAAACCTGAAAGAACCAGGCAAGTTTGAGATTAATCAAAGGGCAGAGTAACAGTGTGTGTTGAGCGTAATGGAGTCACCCATGCTCAGATTCCACAGGCAAGGGGGCGGAGGAATACCAATGGCCCTGCAGGAGTGCCTCTGATCCATAGTCCGAGGCTCTCTTCAGCAGCCACTGGAGGGCTCACCTCATAGCTCAGATTAATTTTTCAGATGTGACTAGGATGTCAATTTAGGCCCCCCAGGCGTGTTCCCAAAGCTAGAGGGACAAAGCATACTTTGGGGAGCACTTGGCTTTCAAAGAAGGTTCTTTGAATTTTATGGCTCCTTCCTTTCTTGCCTCTACTCCTGCCTCTCTCCCCGCTACCCCTGGGTTGCTGTACCAATTTTCACAGAAACATTTTGAGCATGAACAAAAAATGTCTCTTCACTTAGCTAAATCTAAAGTAAGCCAAGGTAGATGGCTGCTGAAGAGTGAATGCCATGTCAGGTCATGTCAGATCAGAAATAAGGAAGCTAAATGTTTTTAGCAAAAAAAGAAATTAAATACAGCAAGAGAGCTACTGTGGGACACATTTTCATGCTCATACAATTCTTCTAAAAATTATACATATATGCTTCATAGAGAGATTTAGGAAAAATAAGTTTGTAAGTTTGATAGACTTGGAGACTTATATTTTTAAAATTCCTTAGAAGATACTACATAAAATCAGGAGTACAGATGTATGTACTAACACATTACTGGTGACAGAAATTAATTTAGGGAGACCTATTAGGAGAATAAGAGTTTATATAAATGTGTTATTTTATTTATCACAAATGTTTGTGTACTAGATTTAAAAAAGCAGCTAAAGATTTACTGGGAGCTGGGACATAGGTTGGGGATTTTTACAAAGCTGTAAATGAAAAGAGAGCAGAAAGGAGAAACACATTTCAATTTTATATACCCAGTACTGAGACTGGGACTAAATGCAGAGCAACAGAACAGTGCTCACAAATAGCCACAGCTCTGTCACATGGGGGCCTGGCAGGTAACATACGGAATTCTTAGGTGGAAAACAACCCACCAATTTTTGGCTTCAGTAGAACTTTTTTTCCCAACAGAGTAAGTGCAGTAACTAAATAAAAATTCATGGAATAGGTCGAATGATACAGGTCCATATCTTATCAGAGCTGGTGCCTGTGTTCAAATGATGAATTAGTTTTGGCAACTGAATTTGGAAATTTATTGCTGTTTTTATTTTTCTTCAGTGGAGGAAAGACTAGCAGTTGGAAAAGAAGCCTATAAATCGTAACATTAGAGAGGGGAAAGGGCAAGGTGTTTTACATACACACGGGGGCTAGACAAGAAATAGTTTTTTCTAGACACAAAGAGCAATGTGCAACAGATTTCTTTTGAAGACTTTTCATTTACTGAAAAATAGAAAAAATATTCAGTGCACATCCCCTTTGTTCTTTTAATTCCAGGTTTTATTAATTTTTGCTGAAAAATCTGTAGGCATTTCAACAAGAATAAAAATCTATAGCTTCTTTTACACAAAAAAAAATGATCGCAGATTTTTGCCAGAAAGAGGAAATCACAAAAGAAAGCAAACCTCTTTATCTCTTTGGAAGATGATATAACCAGAGTTTTTCTGGGATGAGAAGAGTTTGGGAATCACCTCACCCTTAGGTGAAGTACCTGATCCAAACAGTGCTTTGCTCTCCACTATGGATCACAGATGGGGAATGCACAGTCCCCATGGGGAAATAGCCAAGTAGAACAAGGCTGCTGAAAGGGTGATGGGAGCAGCACTTATAAATGATAAAAAATCCCGACATCAGTTGAAAGTAGTCTGAGGAGCTCCAGCCTGCACGGGAAAGAACAGGAAGGTGCAGGATTCTCATAAAACTTTCCATTGGCTATTTGCAGTGATTCCTTCTATCCCTGGGCAAGATGAACAAAATTGCCTAATTAAGTCCACATCTTTTAATGTCCCAATTAAACCAGCTCCTCATCTTCTCTTGCTGAGAGGCATCCCGCATTCCCTGATTGAAGCTGGTGGCAGCATTTAACGTAGTATGCTGAGAGCTTATGGCTAAAAGTTAGAAGCTCTGAGAATCTCTCCTATGCCCATGAATTTGGGATGGAGCTGGTAAGCAGCAGGCTCCAGAAGGAACATGGACACTGTGGTTTAAAATGAGCCATGGAGGAAGTTCATAAACTTCCTCGTAACAGCAGGTGACGACAAGAAGCCCTCAAGGGTAATAGAGGCTGGCAGTAGCTTCAGAAGAGGTTTGCCTCTTACCTTGGCAAGCACAAAGGGAACTCCCCTCTCTGCCTTCTCTTTCCCTTAAACAAAAAAAACCCCCCTCAGAGCATGTTGGAAAGGAGTATTAGTGCACTAAGATGACAAGGCATTCTGCAACATGGGTCTGAGGAACTGCTTCCAAGAAAGAAATCCTCATACACGTGGATCACAGGAACCTGAGCCCTTTTCATACCAAAGCAACTTGCTCAAGGGCCTTCAAAGTGCATTCTCCATTCCAAGGCCTAATGGAGTTGGAAACCCTCAAAGAATGAGAAAAGATAAAGTTCTGCCAAAGAGTCCCACTCCCTGGATTTTTAAGAGATCAAAATGTTTCAAGCTGCTAGTTCTGCAACTAAATATGGGATAAAATGGGATATTTTATCCCATTAACAACACTATCTTCACATTCCTTTTTCTTCAAGTACCTAGTTTAAGAAGGGTTAGAGCAGTGGGAAGTGAGGGAGAAAGAAAAAGTACTGAAAGGAGAAAAACTGCTAAAAGACTATGCAATGACATTTTAGACAATGGAAAACTGAATTTAAATATAATTGTATAATTGGAGTAAGGCAGGATCAAATATTTCTGGTTATTACATAGCTTGACTCCTGATTTCCAAGGAGTAGAATCAGGACTCTGATATGTTGCGTGACTCACAGAAAAACAGTTTCAACTTGAAACTGTAGGGTAATGGTGACAAGATCAACAGCTGATGACCGTGCAGCACCCCATAAAAGCTGTTCCGGTGTGATTTCCACATCAAGATTGGATCAGCTTGTGGCTGAGGTGAAGTCTTAGATCACAACAAACTTTTTTTCCATGATCTTAGTTTCAAATCCAGTCCAGCAACCACTTGACACATCAAGTCTAATGCATTTACCAAAACCTTCACCTGCCTCTTTCTTAAAACTACGAATCCTGAGTAGATCTCCAAAATGCCTTTTAGTCCCCAAGCTCTCCTGAATACTGCCCAACCCTAGCCTCACCTAAGGCTGTCCTGACTGGTACGTAAATATCCATGGTCACTCTTGGAACCAGCCTTTATTCTTGCCCTGTAGGCAAGGAAAGGCAGAACAGAATGATAAATCTTAATCCCAGCCCAAATCCTGGCTGCCTCTCTGGTGGAAAGACACCAAGCAGTTCTGTCGCCTGTGCCAAAATTCAGAGCAGTCTTATGACTCTGTGCTCTCTCTGACTGCTGGAGTTAGGAATAAACTTGCACCACACTAACTTGTATTCATAGACTCATTTCAATGGGCAGCCATCAGTAACATCCTAGAAACTACCCCTACTCTGAGACCTCCGGACTTTAGCAGACCACAGGTAAGACCAGCATTAGGAGATTGCAATAAACAGTTTTTACTGCAATACCAGAGGGCTTGCAAACATAACGAGGCTGTTGTGACAAACACTCAGTGGCTCCAGATGAATTTGCAGGGAGACCTATTGCAGAGCTGAGTGAACTCCAGGGTTCAGGTTGGATTTATAATTCTTGTTCCAAAATATATGCATCAAAGAGTTTCAGCCGGACTCCTACATGTAGGTTTCCAAAAGTAAGTGTAAGCATGCCAGAAAGCTCCTCCAAGCCATGATTACTTTCAGGGATGCAGTGCCTCAACAGCCTTCGACTAAAATTAGGAATATGAATAGGAAATAACTGGAGCTCCTTTTGTTCATGAATCCCAGAAATTTGCACAAGCAGGCAGACAGGGCCCCTAGACTTGTGCTTTATTTGAGGCTGCAATATCAAGCTCTTTTGAACACTGGATGTATAGCTGGGGTTAGACTTTACTTTTAGAAAAGAAGTACAGGCCATGACCAGGTCTTACCATGCCCTCAAAGCTTGCAGAAGAACAAGAAAACAGCAACATTCGAGGGCATTATTAAGAAGACAGAAAGTCTCAGCAGTTATGATGTAGCATCAGGGTGTGCAAGAAAAGTGAGGAGAGTGTGAGTTGTTTTTATGTAATAGAAGACTTCCATGGCTCATGGACAGAACTATGTTCAGTAGGATCCTACAGTTTGCAGGTACTCCACTAACACCACGCTGTGATAGAGTCTAGGCCTAGGAAGGAATCAGACTGAACTTCTCTCCCCCCGACCAAGCAACAAAGTACTGGCAGCAGGCTGACCACAGCTGCTGGTTTTCCAGGCACAATCCTGGAGCATTGCTGTGCCACGGGTGCTAAGATCACAAAGACTGTTCTAGAACCTTCTACCCAACAGGCAGCAGAATGTTTTATTTACAGTTTATTTACTGTCTAAACGATGCCAGTCAATAGGTTGACCTTCTCAACTCATTTCACCAAACAATCATTTCTTTTTCCAGTGTCAGTTTTTCAGAACACAGCAGTAAGAGGTGTTCTTAAATCTGTTCCATTCCACAGCTAACAAATGTAGCCATATACTAAGAATTTCCAGTGCCAGAAATTTCCTAAACTAGAACTTTCTTGCATAGCTATTCACCCTTCAGTCTCATGTCTCATTTTATTCCAATGAGCAAGATGTTACTGAAGCCAAAGAATCCTATCAACACCAGCCTTCATTCATTCCTGAGGAAAGGGCAAACACCAGCTTCAGCCTTTCTTTTCCCAGCCTTCACTGTCCTTGTAAGTAACTCTGCAGAAAAAACCCTCCAGGGCTGTTAGATTTGCATTCACACTTTATTACTGTACACTGTGCTCTTCAAAATCATGGATAACCCTAAACCTGATGCAGCATGTCAGGCTGATCCCCTTGGCACATCTCACAGCAGCCCTGCTATCTGGGCAGGCTTAGCCTCAACAGCACAAACACGGGTTCTTACGAGAAAAATGGGGACACACCTTCTACTGGGGCCTGTTGAAATAGAACAGGAGTAATGGCTTTAAACTGAATGAGGGTAGACTCAGATCCCACATAAGGAAGAAACGTTTTTTACAATTTCAGTGCTGAAACACTGGAACAGATTGGCCAGTGGGGTGGTAGATATACCTTTATTAGAAACATTCAAGGCCAGGTTGGATGGGGCTCTGAGCAACCTGATCTGGTTGAAGATGTCCCTGCTCATTGAAGGGGGTTGGAGGTAGTGGACCACCAATCTAAACTGCTCTATGATGATTCTATGAAATACACTTCTCCTAACCCCCTAAGCAGACTATCAAGACATTCTCTGCTTCTGTTACCAATCAGCCTGCTATAAACAGGTGAGCTTTACAGTTCTAATAAACTTTTATTTGTCCTTGTACGGATCCTAACCATAGCCTTCCAGTGTTAGTGAGGCAGGCTTTCCTTTACTGATGGAATCTGACAACAGCAGCTGTAAGCACTACAAGCCTTCCAGTATCCTGAAACAGCCATACTCTCAACCTTCTGGTCCTCAGCTTTTATCCTTACAGGAAATGTCTCTGCACATTATAAACCAATTACATGGGTTACTGTAGTCCTCTTCCTGCAAAAAACAGTTAGCAAAGCTCTTACAAGGTCCTGCTGGCAGTAACAGGGAGATGTGACAGAACTTCTCCTAGGTGGGGAGAATAAAGGGTTGAGCATGAAACAGTTACTCTGGAGATTTCATCATTGAGTCAGAAGCTAGCAGACTACCCTCTCCCACCAAGCTGATTTCAGGGTAGAGACAAAGAGACTGCTTTCTCCTCTACTTCTGCTTTACCCTCCCCTTTGCTACTGGAGCTTTGGAGTCCTCGGCATGGCTTGTGAGGAATTCAAGTGGAGAGGAGATCTCATTACCATTTTGCTGCCTATTAAAGAGTGAGACAATCAAGCTGCGGTAAAAAAATAAATAGCTGTATGCAATTATGAGAATCGCCAGACATCTCATTTCATGTCAGGCAAGACTATTGCCTAATAGGAAGACAATATAATCCTGCTGTTGCCTTGCTCAGATGAGAGAGACTTGAGCTAATTAGCTTCCACTATAGCCAGGCATGAAATTGCCAGCTTTACTTTATGATAGCCATCTGAACTGTGATGTGCTCTCTGTATCTTCACATCACATAAAAGCTGGTGTAACCAGCTTCACTACTCTAACAAAGTGCAAGCTCTTCACTAATGACCACAGGGATACTGAGGGAAATCTAAGAGAAAACAAGAGAGGGTTCCCAAATCCCAGACATACCTCTGCTCTGGAGCCTTGGTCCCCAGTAGGACATCTTCCCGCTTCTGCTCACAGCTCACCAGTGGGAGGAGATTCCTTGCAGCCAAGAGCCTGGACCCCACAGCATTCTGCAGCCAAACTTCCTCATCAAGTTTTGGTATTCATTAGCCAAAGAAGGAATTGCTGGGGACTCCAGGAAGAGCCAGCAAGCGTGAGAAAGAAGGTTCAATCTCGGTGTTACAGGAGGCAGGAGATTGTTTTCATAGCACCCGTGGTCAGAGTGTATAAAGCAATAGACAGACTGCCAATACTTGGAACTACTCAAAAGGCAACTCTGGCAATCTCACAGATTGTTTTATAAACAATTGGTTTCAAACTGATCCTGAAGTTAATGGGAAAGGCAACAGAGTCACTTAAGGATAAAGGTGCTGTGGTTTCTGCGTTCCCTGCTGACTACTTCCACAACAGCAGCCCTACACTGGCGTGCTCACGCTCAGGCACGGTGTCATCCCTCTCACATTGCTGGCAAGAACCAGTGTGGCAAACCTCAACAGCTGAAACACAGCCACCTGCTGCCCTACCTGTCTTGTAAGTCCCAGTCTCCTGAGAACAACTCTTCCAGAGAAATTTGCTTCCTACATCCCCTCCAGGTCTGGCTGCAACTCATCCCACTGCCCTTCATGGCCAAACCACAGCTTGGCATTTGCTCAGCAAACCAACCTACCTGGCCATGCTGGCTGGCTCCTCAGGGCTCTGTGGGGGCCCATTCCTGTCATTGCCTTGTCAGGGCAAACCCCACCACTGTCTGTCCCAGACACCTCCCTCACCTCCAGACCATGTGCCAAGGCTTCCCTCTCCTCCTTAGGCAGTTCCCTGCTACAAGTACACCTCACCTTCCAGTGGCTGCACCATTTCACTGTCTCCACCAGTCTCTCTCCAGCCTCACAGCACACAAGGAGACACACTAGCTTCCACCAAGCACCAAAATGACACCGATGTCACACCTGCTGCCATGCAGGCACTGAAGCCAAGGCCTGTGCAAAACTATACTCCGTTCCCAGGTGACTAGGAATGCACTGGTTTTGAGGAAAGGCATCTACTGATTTCTTCGGGCAGCTTCTCTCACACACCACATGGAGCCCACCTCACTGCTACTCCACCCTACTTTGTTCTGCAGCGCCAAAGAATTGCCCACAGGGGTCTAGAGTAACCTCTAAAATATACAAAGTGCTCAGGTGTCAGTCTCTTTGCCCAAGTAAAAAGTGACAAGATAAGAGGAAACAGCCTCAAGTAGCACTGGGGAAGGGGGAAGAAGTTGGACTGGATTGAATACTAGGAAAAATTTCTTCACTGAAAGAGTTGGCAAGCATTCGCCAGTCTATCCCACCTCAGAAGACCAATACACCCTGGTTTTAGGTCACAAGTTTAGAATATAGCTTTATAATCCTACTTTGTTCAATTCCAAGTCTTTTACATAATGTTTACTATGAGGTAACCACTGAGAAAGGAGAAGAAATCCCTCAATCAGAAGTTATTCAACTATTTTCAGTCTGTTTAAGCAGACAAAAAAAAATGCACTTTGTTTTATAGGAACTTACACCCTCTAGGGAAAAACAGTTTTGCCAGAAGAATTCCCAATCAGTGCTTACCAGAGTTAATTACAACATCATATTAAAAGAACAACTTCTTTTTGAATACTTAAGAGTATCGTGAAACAACCTCTGCCAAAATTAAAAGGTCTGTCCTGTGCTGGGTTATTGTTCCAGGCTGTCTGCAGACATCACTGCATGAGTTATACTATTCTGACATCATTTTGCAAGTTCAGTGCACAAAGCACATGCCTGTACTATAACATGACAGGACCTCACATTTCCACCCTAGTAAACCCTAAATAGTTTCCAGAAGTGCTATGTAGAAAATACCCAGGAAGCACGCTGGGTAAGCCATTCAGATGATCACATGCTCTGGGATTCTTGCTGTCTCTGAAGAACTTCCATATGTCCAGTCTATAACTCTAGGGAGGGCAAAATGAAGGAATAAGTCTGGTGCACAATCCTCCTACCTCCAGCACTGTCATGACTGTTGCTCTGGAGCTGGTTACCTGATGGTGGCAGACAGATTTCGGAAGAACCGCAGGCTGAGAACCTCCAGGAAAATTGTTTGGACAAGAAGAGACAACATGGAGAAGACTTAAGGTTATGAAGAACAGATAACGCTGGCCAGAGACACACGATGGAAAAGGTCTGGCATTCTGGGGACATAGTGAGGATCTGGGGTCCTGCAGGAGGCCGCGGTCTGATGTAGATCTGGAGTAGCAGCGTGATGGTCTCACTGTGGTGTAAACCAATAGCTCCTAACCTGGTGAACACTCCAAAAATGAAGAGCAGTATTGGGATAATCTCTGAACTGATGGCATTGCTCAAAGAAACATTGTGAAGGAATGGGATTTACGAACATCTGGACCCTATAGGTAGGAAGAAAAATGCTCTCTTGTTTCCTAAAGATAGGGCCTGTTGTAGTTACAGAAGTAGGTTTCCATACTTTCTGCTTAACTCTGGATCGTTGAGGACAGAGGAGTTACTCCATGATGCCATTCATCAGTGAGAGTTATAGGAAAGAAGATACTAGAGTGAAATTTAATTCAAGTGTGTGAAAACACCATCCTTAAGGCCTAAAGCAGGATTTCCCCTTTCAGATTCTATACCTCATAGAGCATCTATGTACTACTTGGAGCATTATCCTTTTCTTAAACTCTTATTTTAAATGGAGGTAATATTTTTGCCTGGCAAACTGAGAATAACTTTTCTCCAGGTACACAGCATCCAATATTCCCCTAATCCTTCCCCTCAAAAGCCAAACAGCACACAAACCCCAGTCGCTTGCATTATTAAGAGCTTAGAGGAGAGAAACCAGAAAATTTATACCTGTGAGAAAAAAGAGTTCATGGCTAGGGTTACAGAATTTACTTAAGAGAGGGTAATTTCCCATGTTTGGCACAGAAGATTCCTGCCACAAGGCAAAAAAAATTGCATGAACTCTGCCAGCACACACCTGCTAGAAATTGTTTATAATGGCTAAAGCACCCTTAGTAGCTTTACTAGCAACGTTTTACTAATAGATTTGGTTCACTAATTGCATATTTTTTGCTAAGGGCCTTTTGCCAGTTTACAAGTGTTTGAAGACTTCCATGCTAGTAGATTTTTACACTGACAAGCTTTTAGTATCAACCTGGTTTAAGATGTCATTCAGAAATCCTGGCTGCTAACTGAGGTTTATATATAATAAAAGGCCAAGGCTAGAGCAGCGTCTCAGGGGCTAATGGGATCGAGCCAGACCATGAATAATTGAGGGTATGTTCTCCATTTATGGCATTGACTGGTAGCATCTGTGGGAATCCCAGGGTCCTTTGGCTTTTCAGCAGTGAGCCCCTGTGCCTGTCTGTTCCTCACTTTCCCCAACAACGTCACAGAGTCTAAAACCACCACTTGCAGTCTGTCCTTTGGCAGCTAGAAACCAGGCTTTTCTGAAGTCTCCTACATTCAGCCTAAATCCTGAACAAAGCTGGCAGGGACCAGCCACACCACCACACATGGGAGAATTAGAGGGAAAAGAACAGCTGCCACATGTTAAATTTGAGTATGTGCCATACAGAAAACAAGATGCATTGCAACCTATAGACTTACCCGTAGCCATTCTAACTAATGCAATTCCTCTTCCCTCTCCAGAAGAAAAAACACCTCATGGAAAGAATTATAGCAGCTCGTGAGTGCTTCATGATCACACAGAATGAGGAACGCCACCAGTTCATTACTAGAGGCCTTGCTTCAGGCCACAGGGCGGTCACAACTCTACTCTTGCAATATTAATTATTGGCCTGGGACAGCTATAGAGCAGCTTATTGGCTACGCACAAAATGTTTCCATGTGCTGAGCTTCTGCAGAGGCTGGCGCTGTGGGCCTGGCTAGACAAACACTGCAGCTCCCAAGAAGTCTGAGTGCTAGTCTGATTTCTAGTTCCGGCAGCAAACCTTCACCTCTGGAGAGGAGCTGGGAGCCTGGCCCAAGGAGCAGCAGCAGATCTGCTCTCTGAAGGTCTGAGGACTTTCTTCCCAGAATCTTTTTTAGATCAAGTTGTAAGTATTCAATGTCCTCTCCTTCCCCACAGACTGACAATTCAAAGGACCTGAAGATGGAGGGAAACTGGAAAAAATGGGCACAAGGAAAGAAGCATCATAAGAATTTCCTCATGCTGAACTTCCAGAGCTAAGCAGAGCAGAAACACAAGAAGGAAACACAACTCCCACAGTAGTGGAAAACATGCCACAAAATATCCAACTGTGTACTTCTCAAAGAAATGGAAGGGAAAATTATCCTTAAAAATGCCAAGCATAGCACAAATCGTTTAGGAGGAGAATACATTTGTAATTACAAGTTAGTTTAGCTACCCTGATGCCAGGAGCAACTGAGAGAAGGAAAGGATGAGTGCCATCTTCTCGTTCCCCTGGGACCAGTCCGGGCTGGGTTTTCTTGGTGGAACACCTCCCTCCAGTGGCCAAAGGCAAGTGGTTTCCACAGAGCTCGGGCAGTTGGTGACCCAAGCTGGGGACAAGCAATTGTCCTCATCTTCCCTACCTTCTCCTTACAGCTCCTCAACAGGCTGAACGGAAAAACAACAGCGCCTTCCCCATCTAGGAGCCATCTGGTCAGGGCTGGCAGTTTTGCCAGGAAGTGTAGTCCTCTAAATCGTGGGGCCCTGGGAAAGTATTACCACCTGATTAAAGCAGGGTGTTCTGGGAAACCAACCAGAAAGGGGAGCCTCCATATGACCAGGAAGCAAGCTCCCCCCAAGCACAACCCGGGACAGCCTAAAGGAGTAAGTTTTACTCACAGGTAAGACATTGCACCCTACTGTGGCTCCAGGATCCATTTTAAGCAGGTCTTGCTCTGCACTTGTCTGGTCAGGGTCACTGAAATCCTGACTTAGACCAGTTGCCACCAGTGTTTGCTGGTAGCATCTCAGCATCTTCTCTGCAAATGTCATTCTGTTTCTTCAAACGTGTGAGGACTTAGGTCACGCTTATTACTTCCCAAAGCAACAGCTGTAAAATTCATTAGCACACTACCTTAGGTTCTTCTAAGCCATTTTAAATGTCCAGATGCACCAATATGGTGCAGGATCTGAAGGAATTTTGAGATCTAGCTCATATCCACTTCTCAGCTGCTTGGTTGAGAAAAGCAAGAAGATTTACATATTTGGTCTGCTTCTCAAGAGCTTTTCAGTCAAGGCCAGCATGTGGTGACATAAACTACAAAAAAAGGCTATCTAGCTTTCTTCCTTTTCACAATGGCAGAGCAGGGGCTGAGGAATCTCTTTAAATAGCAGCCTGGAGGCAGAATCCTATGGAAGGCAAGTAGGAAAAAATTATATAGTTCAGCTAGCAAGAGCTGTGCGCACTGTGGGCATAGCAGCAAGCTTGTGTTTTATCAGAATTAGTCCCCAAGGCTTATGACTTCATACTGTGGAGACTGTGCAGATTTCAAGTGACATCTTCAAATACTTAGCTTAGGAGATAGCAGGTAATTCAAGGAACTGTTACTCAGCTCACCCTAAGACAAACATACTTGATAAAACAAGACAAAGTTTACTTTAGAATACAGCCCAGAAAAACTGTCACCTTCCTCTGCTGGGCAGCATCTTCCCAGTCCACACTGATCTCACATATGCGCCTCAGATCGGCTTTTTGACACTTTGAAGAAACAAGATGTCAGCGATCGGCATGTAAAGCAGAAAGAGGTGGAGAGGAAGCAAGGGGAAAACACTTCAATGCACAAGTCATAGGCAGAGATACATATTTTTTAGCAAAGTCTTTATTACAGAAATATTCACCCTCTAGACTTTTATATCTGTACATGCATTTCTTCCAGTAGGAAGATGTTGCTAAAAACAGACAAAAACAAAAAAGGAAATCCAGAATGGGCTCCTCTTTACTTGCTGCTCAGCATTGGCATCTGTAACTGAACAAGAATCTTACAAATAAGAACACGTTAGAGAATAGACTTCGTGTTACAAAAGCTAGCAAGCTTTACTGCTAAGGGTGCCTTCTGCTATAGCAAAGGTCAGCTTGAAGGATCTGTGCAGGAAAGGGCAGACATCTCAAAATTGCAAAGCCTTATCAGACTTCCATAAAAACCAGTTGCCCAGTCACTCTCCCCAGTCATTGCTCTGTCCAAAGATGAGGACAGAGCAGGGACCTGCTGCTGGGGCCCTGATCCCCTGCACCAGCACTTCTTCCCAGAAGAAAAACCAAGTAGGTAGTGAAACCATCCCTTGGAACTGCTACTAGGGTTATTACTACCTGCCCCACCCCTGACAGGACATGGTCCTGGAACCAGCTCTGTAAGGCAAAGGCTCTCTCGCCAAGTACCTTGTAACAGGTGCCTGGCAAGGACCATCCACTTCTCTCCCATACAGCTTCCGACGTCAGGGTGATTGTACCATGTGTAACAGCAGGAAATCTGCTGTGCCCAAGACACCTCTAAGAGTGAGGATTTGCACCCAGCTCCCTTACGTAAGCAGTTGGGGCAGTGTTTCATGTGCATTTCCTACCTTCTTCTGGTCTACACCACTCCTTGCTGCTGGCCACTGGCTGAATAGAGCAAACAGCCCAGCCATTAGCACAGAAACCTGCAGCCTGCACAACTGCAGAACTTGCTACTTATCTGCTGCAGTGCTGGCACTTGAGGCAGAACTCAGGATGCAGCCATGGCTCCAGACCACAGTGGAGTCAGAAGAATGGACAACTGAAATGAAAGCAACTTATCTTTGCATCCAAACTACAGAACCTATACTGGGCACTGAGAGCAGTGATATTCCCAATATACAGCATCAGCAATCCAGTCAGATCCCTCCATACTTATATCTAAACCCACAGCTAACAAATTTTATGTTCATAAAGGAGCAGGGGAAGAATCAAATTAATTGTAACCTCTATAAAGTTGGCAACTCGAGAATGCAACCAGCAGAGCCAGCCTGGGGCTGAGTCCACACTATGCAGCAGTCTCTGAAGAAACCTCCAAGCTGACAGAAGCCAGCAAAGCAGAGCTAGGGGGAGAGGAAAAAA
The DNA here is from genome assembly GCA_013398955.1 of Callaeas wilsoni. NCBI lineage: Eukaryota > Metazoa > Chordata > Aves > Passeriformes > Callaeidae > Callaeas > Callaeas wilsoni. The sequence goes on along the minus strand of VWPU01014685.1, from coordinate 37,700 downwards.
TAAAGAGGCAAATGGGAGAAACATGTAAGTGTCAAAGCCAAAACCCAAGGGATCCATTCCAGAAGTAGCTGAGCACCACCACCACAATCTGCCAGGTCACACTAGGAATAAATAGGTAGGCTTGGCTCCCTCCCGATGGCTTCTCATCATGCTCAAAGGGAAGAGCTCCACTGAAGGCAAGGCATAGCTGACTCCAGAAACAGGAGAACAGTGTGACAGCAGCACTCTGTATTTCAGATGAGAACCTAGGCCGGAAGATGCACAGTAGGAGCTGAATCAGGTTAAACGCAAGGAACAAGAAGGCCTATAAAGCATGACTAGGTACCACCACAAGTCAGTGAAGCAAGTGAAGCTACCAAAGCACTGGAATCTCAACAGAATTCCTGGCTCATGGGACTCCAGGGGAAAGGTGAAAAGATGTGCAGGAGAAGAGCAAGGGGGAGAAAAGTTATTGTATGTTAGGCCAAGTGGGTTGCAGAATGAAGATATGAATAGTATTGTTTAACATGGAGCAGGCAGCAAAAGCATTGTCCCCTCAGGTTAATTGGTGTCTCATGTGATACAAGACAGTTTAAGTTCTGCTTCTTGAAGTAGAAATAATCCAGAGGCAGGATGCAGGTGGCCCAAGGGCCCTATTGCCAGAAGATCAGGCTGTGTTGCAGCTCTAACAGTTCTTAGCAGAGTGGTATCAGAAATGGGATGTCACAGGAATAATGGTCAATGGTTGGACAGTCTGGGTATGAGGCAGGAATGTTCTGTTTGCTCCTTTCTCTGTGGTGCCGTAGCTCTGGAGTCAGCCAACTCAAGACTTGGGCACTTTGGTGTAGTCTTCGCTGTGTATGTTCTTGCAAAGCGAAATGGACAGTATCATCCCCAGCAGCTGGAATAAGTATGAAGAACGAGAACAAAATCAGCAACCAAACAGATAAGGTGGGAAGAACGGGTGATATGGGGGAGCAGAATACACTGAGCATCTTTTAATGACACCACAAAGGTGAACAGAATTAATCCGCAACACAAGGCAAATGCAGTAATTGGAACAACAAAAAATCTGGCTTCATAAAAATGTGACTTCATCTGGAATCTATGTTATGGGCTTTTTAAGGCAGTAAGTGGGATTTCACTAGCATGGGATTTTGCCTGCCTCAGTACTCTGGTTACAGAATTGCCAGAAGTCACATACAGCAGGAGGAATCACAAGTAGACAAGGCTTTGTTCGATTTTTAATCCAATCAACAAAAGGAGCAGTTCAAAGGTCCAGGCAGACACAACCAAGAGCTAGACCTGCACTGCCATTAAACCAGGTGTCTATTACTTGAGAAATCAGCTTTGCCTTTAAAAGAGTCTCCATGATAAGACAGTATAGGTTCATGTTAGGAAATGACTTACCTCTATAACAGCAACACCAGTGCAAACCCCAAGAATGACACCAAGGTTGTCCTTCAGCCACTCTTCTACACCATCCATGCATCCCTATAGAGAAAACAGGGCCACAAAGAAAAGAAACATGAATCTAAATATCTCAAAATTGAAAATCCATAGCATATCTTTGCATGCAGGAATTACCCCAGTTACATGCTATACCATGTTTTGTGGAAGCTTTTGCAGAAAAGGGCAGGATCCCTGACACCCTGTCCCCCCTTGCCCCAAATTCCACAGGTACTTCAAGTAACAAGAATGTAAAGGAAGTGCTCTAAATTTTCAGGGGAACGAAGACAAGGCAGCTTCAGTGGAAGCTTCACAGGGCCCAGACATATCCACTCACCTGCTCATGAACAGGCCAGTCAGCATATGTTGCAGTGCCATTGACAGGGTCATCCAGATTACAGAAACCTCCTCCTTCCACTAAGTCCTTAGATCTATTGGAGCAGGAGCATGGATACTCAGTATTGCTTTTGTTCCTAAGAATCTCATTATTTTCCCATTCCTTTGCTCCAGTCCAGCCACAGCAGGCAATCTAATAATGGGAGAGAGATCATTACAGCCTTACACTTTGCACTGGCAAAGAAAACTGCACATGAAAAAAGGCAGGTCCAAGTATTCCAGAGCTCTCCGTGTAACAACAACAGTCAGGCCGTACAGTTTGCATGAATTAGCTGCACTAAACACCACCCTCGTTACTTACGTATAGAGCTGTCCAGGAGACAGGGACATTACTTCCTGCTGAAGAGCCACTCTGCTAGTAAAACAAGAGTTAAAGGGTCTCGGGTCTCGGCTGTGGCCCCCGGGACAGCAGCAGCCACCGCACGGTGGCGTCCCCATGTCGCCAAGCCCCAGCACATCACTTCGTGCCGGCGCCCGCCTGGGTGCAGCACGGACCAGCTGCAACATGGGATGGGGAAAATTTTCCATCCAAAGAAACATTTGCATTCCTATAGAGCCACGTGATGAAACCATATTTGCTGGAGGGGAAAGCACATCGGGAAGTGTAGCAAGGAGTAAGATCTCAACCATGGATCACAGTGCTTGCCCAGTGGTACAGAGCAGAAAGGCTGTCAGTGTTGAGGTAGAAGTTTAGGGAAAATCCTTCTCTGCTTGGAAAGGAAAAGTAATGTTTCTGCTATAATAGACATGAGATACAAACAGCTGAACATCCACAGTAGGACAAGCATTTTGTTTCCAAAAGCATGTTGTAAAGACCCAGCCTCCAAAAGGAACTACCTCTCCCTCACAAGAGGTTTGGACTTCAATTCCCAGACGGGTTTACAGAACCCCATACTCTTTCAAATGCTAACTCCAGTGTGTGAGACGAAGTAGACTCCTAACACTCGACTTCTCCATCTCTGCAAAGCCTTTTTCTTCTGTTCCTACGTAGAAGAAGGGCTCAAGCAGGAGCCCCTCTCCACAGCAGGCAGGCTTCTCTTGAGTTCACTACCAAGGAGTTGCAACTACAGTGACAAAACATACATAAACCATTCTCTAAGGAGGAGAAATACTGCAGGTCAGTGTTTTGCAGCCCAAAGAACAGACAGAAGACAAATGCTGTTACTTGTACTTACTACACATCAGTCCCATGCTGGGCATGTATTTAACCACAACAGCCAGCCAGCTCTCAAGCTTGTGGTTTGGCAGTAAACAGCTGTCATGACTCCAGTGTGCTTGAATACTCTCTAGCTGCTCAAGTGCTGACCCTGATGCTAAAACAGAAACCATGGGCAGTTGGATGGCTCTCAAGAACGCTGATATTTGCAGAAGGACCATCACAATAAGCAAGCAACATGCACCAAGTAGTAAGGCAGGTGGTGCTGCTGACTTGCCTGGCAATAAGATAGGGACTTCTTGCTATAAAAATCATGTGCAAAATGTTTTTCACACATGTTAGTATTCAGGAGGCCCAGCAGACAAAGAGAAGTGTTGGAGTGCCATTTGGTAGGCTGGATACTTAGGCCATGCAGCCAACACTAGCTAGTTGTAATACCCAGCATGCAGGAATGGTTCAAGGTCTGACACAGAAGCAGCAAGCAAGACCATTTTATAATCTGCAGGCACCAAACCTCACAGGCCACTCTGTAGATCAGCCAGATCAACATGCAATAGTTGTCCCTCTGTCCTCAGCCTAGCTTTAAAGGTCATTACCTGCACTGACAAATAGCATCATCTACCTCTCGCTGCCCCCCACAACTCACCTGTATCTGCACATAGTCCCATGCATCTCGCAAGTTCCTCTTATCTTCATTCGAAGGGTCATACTTTTCAATCAGATCTACAACTATGTTGGACAACTCAACTTTCAACTGGCAAGAAAAAAAAGAGGCAGGAGAGTTAGATTATCCATTCTCGTAGCCTTTTCTTTGGTGTTTCAGATACATATATAAGGCTATAGTCACTCATAAAAGCTGACTGCAAAAAGTTAAGTACAGGTAAGGACAGCAGCTTTGCTGCTGCAACAGCCAAAGCACCAGCAAGTCCTTGCCCAGGCACAGGGAAAGGCTACAAACCTGATGAGCAATAAGGAAACAGAACTAGGTATGGTTATCTTGCTAAGACACAGGCTGAACAACTAACTGCCTGCCCCAGACAAGACACGTGTGCAAGGTAAGTGCAAGCTGAAGGACAATATTGCCTCAAGGACTCACAGGTTGTGTTTCTAACCTTGTACTGCAGGTGAGACCCTCGTCCAGAATCTCTGCCGCTGCAGTTCATCGCCACTGCTCAGGGAAGGTGTGAGCCACTCTGCTGCTGAATGCAGACGAGTTTTCTGATATACAGCTGATGGAAACTTGCCTTTTTCACAAGGTGTTGATCTACCTCTTCCCAAACTCCCACAACTGCTCTTTCTATATTAAGACAGGAAGTACTACAACTACCTAAACTGCTCATTAACAGTCTTATCACAAAGTTCAGGTGTATCAAATCATCCCTTCACCACCATTCTTTTTCCAGAGATATTTACAACACCCTTCAGTTTGATGAGAGGTGCAAGCTACCACCTGGCAGACTCCTTCACTGTCTTCCTCCCACATCCTTCTGAAGCTCTCCTTAACCAGCCTGTACATGAGGACTGCTAAGGACAGACCCAGATTCACAAGAGGTTGGAGAAAAGTGTCATTAGACTGCCCAAGGGATAGGATAGAGCTACATCAGCCTAAGCACTAGGATATTCCCGTCTCACACATTACCTTTTTGACTGTGGTGCTACAGCACGTTTCAAATCAGTGGAAATGGGTTTTCTCTTTTCTTCTACTATCAAGCATTTTCAATGACCATGGCAAATACCAGGACACTCAGCAAGAGGAAGCACTGTCTACTGCTGAGAGAAGCTTCTCTACACCAGCAACTCTTCTTCCTAGGAAAACTGCAGCTCGGTTCACTGGGATCAGCCATGTCAGGCCAGACAGATGGGAGCTGCATGATCTTTCTTCTCATGATGTCTAGCTCTTCCCCTTTTAATTACTTCACTTCCCCTTTTCCTTCCCTTCAAATCAAGGCAACCTGACCTGGTTCTCACTAATGAGATTGGCCTTGACTGCTGCCATAAGCCTTATCAGTTACTGAACCTCTGAGTTCCCACCCTGACCCCTCTCGCACACTGCTGCTCCACATGCAGAGGGAGGCAAGGAGAGCTGGGTTTGTTTTACTAGCCTGGGCCTATCTAGCCCCTTAGCTATTGAGTCAGATGGAGTCTAGTGTCACTTCTGCAAGAATCCCAGGACCCCACCACAAGCAAAGACAGGACATGAATCTTATGTCCCCAGTCACAGCTACACAGGGAAGCTGTATGTCTGCTTTGCCCTTACTCTTACAAAAGAAGAGGCAAGAAGTCTCACAAACAGCTCTTGTTTCAAAAAGTGAGGCTTTTCAAATGAAAGAAAAAATGAGGCGTTCCTAGGTGTGTTTCAGCAAGCAATTTGAGAGAGGAGGAATATTATGCAAACAATAGCACAGCTCTGGAGAGCACACACAGAGGCAGCTTGCTTGTGTATTTAACCCGCAGAGCAGCCCAAAGGGAAAACACAGGCACCCGCAACTGTTCACCCTTAAGCTCCTGGCAGAGGAAAACTGAAAAAGCAACAAGCTAGAAAGGTACATGGAACAACGGGCTTTCAACATCCTCACCATCTTTACCCATTTAAAGCTTTCAGGACTTAGTACTGTGTGAGACATGAATGCTTCAGCAAATGGCCACCCTTGTTTTCAGGGCTTCTTGCTCCTTCCCAGCTCTAGCAAGCCCAGTGTCAGAAGGCACAATCCCACCACCTCAAAGCAGGGGCACTTAGATCCTGGGCACCAAAGCCACAGCTCACTGTCAGAAAGCAGCAAGGCTGCCAGGCTCCCCATCACATGGGCTACTGAAGAGGGAGATGGGGAAAGCTGAATGTCAGAGGCAAGAGCAGGTCTGATCACACAATGGATGGTGCAGGCTTCTTCTGCTATCAGACACTGTCAGCCATCTATCCTGTCCCTGTCAGATGCAAGCTAGATCCTTCCCTCAGCATTTATTAGCATCTAGCCTGCACACAAAAATAGGCTTGAAAAACCAGGAGGGAGCTCTCCTCTGCATTGTCACTTCAGTTTCTGAAACTAATGCACAGTCCATAGCCCCAGACAAGTCGCTGCACACAATCACACAGGCCTGTTTGCTGCAAACAATGGCTAGCAAGTAGGGCTATTCCCAAAACACTGCCATTCTCATTTACTCAAGGCACTTAGAGCCAAGCTGCATGGAACTGTGTGAACCAGGCAAAGAGAGAACTTGCCCAGGCTCTCACACGTTTGGGGGCTTGTGATCCACTAGATGCAGGTGAGCAGCAACGTTCAGTTCATGAAGCAGGATATAATTTGCAGCATTTGTGATGTTACTACTTTGTTGTCCATAAAAAAACCACACCTCACAGTTTCAGTCACCAACAAATGTAGGGAAATGAATGTTGTATCAACATCCTCCCAGAAGTACTGGGCAATTCCAGTCTGAAGGGGCATTCCTCTAACAATGCCCATGGGAGAGGCAAAGCAGCACTCTTCCTGTCAGAGGCTCAACCTTTTACAGTTACACTAACTCTATTTCAGTATACTTTCACGTCAGTGTGGGTGAGGATTTTGACACCAAAAAGGAACGGATATGCCAACAATAACATTAAGTGAATCCACAGAAATAAATGCTTCAGTTACAAGTGAGGGAGTGAGTATCACCTTGCTACATTCTGGATCTAAAATCCTTTCCTTCACTCTTGTTATTCCTTGTTTTATATCTAACCAAGTTCCAGAAGTCAGAAAGAAATAAACACAAAGAACACAATAGATATCTAGGGACTGGCTGTTGAGCAGTTTCAGTGTGCCTCACTGTGCTCCAAGCTGCCCTGGGATGACGTACAGCCAGCAAAGCAGAGCGACTCGCACAGCAGCACTGAAGCGCAGCCCCAAACCACTGTGCTGGAGATTTCAGCCAAGACCTTCCTCAAACAGTTTTTCTTAGTGCTCTAGGCAGGTACTTTGGAGGATCCCTGAAACAGAACGGCTCTAGAGGAGCTTTTCCATTAATTTTGTTCATTAGGGACTGAACAGGAGCATCTGTTCAAAGCCCAGCTTCCCTGACCATTCTCTCAGATCTGTACAAGTGATGATCTCAGTCACACCGGCTCCAACAGCTGTGCAGGACAACCCCCAGCACTTTTAAACTCTCCCTGGTCTGACTGAGGTTTAAATGAAGAGAAACAGCTTAAAAGCTGGAGTTTTCCAGAGCAGATTGGCACTTGGAAGAGAAATGCTAACAGAGGTACAGAATTTCCTGGTCTGAAGTCACATTTCCCCATCGCAGGGGAATGCCCATCCCCACACCTCCACATCTGCATTAGTCAGAGCCGTTTGCTGAGAATTATCTTTACACACCAGTTTTAGTCACTGTTTTAGTTTCCCCTTCAGCTTCTACCAGCCCAGAGAGCAAGCTACAGTCACACCACATTTGGCAAGGAACCCAGCCAACAGCTGCTCACAGTCACCACAGTACAAAGCTCAGACCACTTATGCTGGTGGTAGGCACCTTCCCCCTGCCCCCAAACTTCTCCATCAGGCCCCATCCATAACTTCCTCAACCGTTCTGCTTTCTGTAACCATCCAGCTAAAGGGTTGGCTTAGGAGAGGCAAGCACAGCCATACAGTGGTATAGAGACACAGCTACGCAGACAAGGACAGGATTACTCACAACTGGTACCAGAAGCCAGTAGTGACCCCACAGCTATAACTCATTCCCACTGCATAAATGTGGCTCCCACTTTAGCTGTCAAGTAGCTGAAGGCCTGACCAGGCGCTGCCTTGGCTAGGGAACCTATAGCCAGGATGGATTGTTGCAATGCACTTAGGTAGCTCAAAAATTATTCAGTTTTACACTACGAAGCACGTTGGAGCTCTAGAAGAACACATTGTGAAACTGCCTTCCTGAAAAAGAGATCCACTTCAAAATATTAAACCACTTGATTTTAAGCTCCAGCCGTAGTACAGGAATCATCAGATATTTGAGTTTGCTCCTGGAGAAAGAGGACAGCTCTTCCAAGAAGAGTTCTACACACAGATGCAGGAAGACTGAAAGGACAGACCAAGATGGCACAAGGAGGAAGACCAGTCAAAACAGCACTCAGCCTGGCAACTCCTCAAGGCACCAGTGATGGCAACATGGTAGTAACCACTGCTACTACATGCCCAAATAGTTGTCTACAGCAGGATCAAGAGGAGGTGTGGTCTAAAGCATTTCAGAACTTTTTTTCCCACTGCTCCCACTACCCAAAAATAAAGCCTGCATAGCAAATAAAGCTCGATAATCCTTGAGAAAGCAGCACTTTTGAGGCAGATACAGAAAAATCAAACAGCAAAGCTTTTGAGCTGGAGTAGAGACAAGGAGAATCTAGTTCTGCCTGCTAACAGTATAGCCCAGTTTGGAAGAAAGAAGGGTGACATCTAGAAATTCTCCCAAGCCAAGACCAAGGAAAAGATGCACAGAATAAAGATTTACCGTTTCTTTCTGGAAGTAGATGACCAGTGCAGCAGCAATCTGAGTTAAAAGGATTATCATCAGGCAGGTGAAGTACTGGAAATAAAAAACAATAGGTGATCACTGTCAGTCTTTAGAAAGGGCTGTACATAAAAGTTAATAAAATTTCATGTACAAGAGAAATCACAACATTGAGCTAACGCCTTTTTGCCTGCAGACAAACTCTGCTACCAACAATGCTTTCCCAGGAAAAGGCTGGGACCAATGTCAGACCAGTGCACTTCAGCACTTCTCCCATTAGGCCAACAGAAAGACTTCAGGAGGGAAAGGGTTTACAAGCACTCTCTGCATGTGTTATCCCAACTGGGACACTCTCTCCCACATCAACTCCATTTCCAGACCATTCTGGCCTCAATCAAGCAGTTGGGCTCTGCCTACCCCAAGCCTCAATAGACAAAAAAGAGTCAATTTTATAAACCTAATTTTTTTTTAAAATCAATTACCTTTTTAAAAAGTGCTATTTAATTTGTTTGAGGATCTAAATTTAAGACTCACCAGCAAACTGCTGAGGTTACTTTTAAATGGTGGCAGCTACCATTGTTAAACTAGGAGATGCATCTAATACCAGAACACACAATATGTGCCATGCTTGGCTTCCAATACATGTGTGCTCTCAGTAAGCCACAGACGAGTAGCAGGCTGAGGTGTATGAAGCTGGTATCATCTCACCCATCATGGACACAAAACTTCCTATAGATTAGCTGTTTGAAGAGAGGTCCTGACATACAGGACATTCCTAGTTGGGTCCCTCTCGACTCTTGCACTTTCCACACATGTAACACAGCAGGACACTGCCACTCTTCCTCTTTTCCTTCACAGCCCTTGGAACTTGCTCTTGCACCACTGAGAGCACAGTATCAACTGGGAAGTCAGGGTGAGGGGGACAGGGTACACTTCTCACTTGGCAGTCCTCAACCCATTGTGTGCAGAAAGTGTTAGTGACATCCTCTCTCTCATTCACAGTTATGAGCTCATTATCAGTAATGTGTGAGGAGCTCTGCTGCAGAATTTATTGTGTGCAGATGAAGAACTAGATCTAAATTGACCTAGCAGAAATAACATCCCCGGGAGAACAAAGCCCCATCCACCAATCCAACAGATATTTTTCAGGAGAGATATTAAAGGTTGGCTCTAAAACAGGCATGAATACTCTCACCAGACCCAAGAGACATCGGATTTCATTCACTGCTCCAAGACAGCCCAGGAACCCCATCAGCATGGTGAGCGCCCCAACACCGATGAGGATGTATGCACCAGTCTTCAGGGAGGGAGATGACATCTCTGTAGGAGCCAGGAGAGGGAACAACATCAGCTACTGACAAAAAAATATGTCTGCCATCATCATTTATAGAACTGTCTCCAAATCTACTGATAATTGTCTTTGTCTGCTACAAAGGGGATACATAGAGGTGTGCCGAACATGGTGGCAGAAAGATGCTTCTGGTTGTCTTTTGATGAAGGTAGAATTAAAAGCCATCCTGCAGGTCTCTAGAGCCTGGAAGACCCAAGGTCACTCCAAACGAACCTTCTTTGGAGAAAGTTATCTGCTTACTGGAATTTTACTCCCTCATGAATGTACTGTGACTAAGAATATGATAAAAGATGATCTACTCAACAACTACTGTCTATTTGCTTCAATTCCCTTTGCTATCCTCAGGGAAGCTTTCTTCCAAGTCCTAAACCCCCTTTTCGGACAGCCTTTTCACTTTAATGCACTATTTCTTGTTGTAGCCATTCTGTTTTCACTTACTGACTTACAATCAACACTGGGACACACTAACTCTGTGGAGTGAAACACGCAGCAAGCTACAGGTAGTGTTGAGCACAGGTGATGTGACAGGTTACTTCGCAAGTCAGAGTTGAATGGCTTGTGCTCAGGCACTTACCACAGGCTGTTGCAGCACCTGTGCACGACACCCTGCAAACAGACGCTATTCCAGGATCAAAACAGATATAATAACCAAATCAGCTACTTTTACAAAGCCTCCTAGCTATCCTCTGTTATTGTTTGTAATGTCTGCGCTTTTGAATGCTCAATAGTTTTTCAACCAAATTTAAGTCAGATTATTTCAGACATGTCAGTGCTGTCGGCCATCTCCCCTCCGCATTTAGTGCTGCAAGCAACAGAAGAAAAACTCTTACATTTGAGCTGGTCAGCAGACTATTTCTTGCAGAATAGGACTGGAGAGAGCAATCACTACAGCACAAAAGTTGAAGAGATACTCTGTCTAGAAACAGTAACTAGAAACCTCATTTATCATTAAGAGACATTCCTAAATCTGCAAGCTGCAGAGTGTAGGGGAATTCTGGATGTCCAGTGATTAATGAAAATTATATTCTTAGAGCTCAGCATTTAGTTTCCTGAACTAAGGAAGTCTCAAGAGGCAAGCTTCCTCTGAGCTCCTCCTGAAATATGTTAAAGGAGAATAATCAAGCCCAGACTGATACTCTCCCCCCTAATGTTTACTTCCCCCTGCTTCTGATACCTGGCACAACCACCAGCTTCCAAACCTTTTTCCCCTAAAACACGCTGAATAGAGGAAAGTTCAGTCACCAAGAAGTGAAGCAGATCCATTTGCCACACAGGTCACTTCAGCCTTGATTAATTTCCAGGCCAGACTCTCCCTGGCTGGACATACGCCACAAACCCCAGGATCCTGCTTCCTCACCAGTCCTGTGACTCTTGCTGTGCAGGTTACGTGCTGATACTGCAAAGCATTTACTGAAGCAGCAGCCTTACAGGAGTGGCCTTCACAAACCTATTCCCTCCCTCGAAATCAGCTCAGCTATCATGCAAGTCAGCGTTCAAGTGCCCAGGCTGCAGCACCTCCACAGTGCTAGAAAGCAGTTGCTCCATCAAATTCCCATTAGAAGAAAGAAAAAAGCATTTCCAACTCAAAAGCCCCTTGGAGAGCTGACAGTGTCAGGGGACAGGAGCCACACTTGCAGTTCTCATCTGCAATAGTCTTGTCCTGCAAGAGAAGGCTCTCAGGGCATTCAACTCCTGCTTGTTTGCTGTCACTCCGTGTTTTTCCCCGCGCTGGGCAGGCAGCCAAGCAAGTACAACAGGCTCCTTTGGCAGCAGCTGGAGTGCCCTCCCGATGCCTAGGTTACTAAAGCAGAGGGAAAGAAGGGCAAGGCATGGGAAAGGAAGTGAGGGGGCAGGGAGAGAGCTGATACTGGAAATCTCCAGGAAGGAAACTAAATCCTTAAATGCTCTGTTAGCAGAGATTCCGAGTAAATGGGAAGAAACGAGCCAAGTTCAGTGACTTCTCCCCCGACAAGTCGCTGTTAACACCCACCAACCTGAGGGAATCAGCTGCTGACTCACTGGTACTAAGCACACCTCAGACTGTGAGGGGTACTGCAAACAGCATGGCCACAACAGGATCCTTTTAGGCCGCATGTATTACAACTTTGTTTCTGCTCATGCCCCCACTTTATTAGCCAACACCCCTTGTTGTGCTTCTTGACCTTCTAGTACTGCAGCAGCAAGCCAAATGCCACAGCACAAAAGCAGAGCAAGGAGCAGTATCTGCATTTGTGGTATTAGCAGAGTGTCTTCTCCACCCAGCACCTTCCAAACCAGGCCAGAGTGCTCAGCAGGACTTGGGAGATAAAGCCCTTTGCAGAATCAGTGTAGTTGGGAAGAGGGCTATGAATGCAATTACTGTTCATTTCCCATATCCAGGCAGCCCTCCTGCACCATCTGAGGCTGGTGCCCAACTCAGCATTTCTGGAGGTAGTGACAACATGTAACCAGAGCCACCAATCAGAAAAGTTTGAAGTGTTTCTATGAAAAAGCTCAAAGGAAGAGGAACTTGTGAAAGATGGAGCTGAGATACTTATTTGGTCAAAGTCCACCTACAGTCCTGTGAAGCCCAGACTCTGCTAAGCCAGCTCAGTTTTTTGGTTTTTGCAGAAAGCAGACCCTCTCTTAAGACTCAAATCAAATTCTGTGGCTGACTTCAGGAAAAGGAAGCTAAGCCCCTTGCACAACACAGAACACCTCTGATGCCCAGGGTAAGTCTCATCAAGTGTATACAAGAGTATGTTTTAGAAGTCAAAGCACTTCACACACTCACACCTCCCAAATCTGCATCCTCTACTGCTTAGGAACAAACGTACCATCTCCTTTTAATGTACATGAAGCATCAATAAAACCAGGTACTTACTTTCTTTGGCATTTAAAACATTTAAATTTAAATAGATCATTAGAGAAAGAAAGCAGTAGAAGCATGGAGGACTCACACAGCAAAACTGCATTAAGGCATTGGGGACCTTTGCATCTAATGGTAATTGTGGAAACACAGAGCATGCAATGAAAATGAAATTCTAGTCCCTGTGTTTAAGACGAAATATTTGGATTGCTGGTTGAAGAAGCAATGGTCTCACTCAGTCTGACCCTGGTGTTTCAATCCACAAGACTAAGAGGAATGCTGTGTCTCCAGGGCTGCTCCCTTTCACCGTGTCCCTGATAACAATTCTATCTTGCTGAACACCGTGATACTGCTCAGGCCACAGACCACACACAACAGTATTGCTATTCCTAGACTACACCATGGTCAAACACAGCCTCAGAGTAGAGTCAATTTAGAAAAAGAAGGAAGATGAAGAAACACAGTCTTACGTAGAACCGCAATGAAACTGGTTTTGTCGGCCAGAATCCATATTCCAAACCCCAGGATCACAGCACCCAGAATCTGAAAGAGCAAGAACAAAACATACACAGTTTTGTTTAAGTTATAAGCTTAGATAAATAAGAGGAGGCAGTCGCTATTATCCATACTTCCAGATTAAAAACAATCATTCCTTTGCTGTTCCCACCCATCTCCCCTACGGTACTCCTCCCAGAGTAAACAGGATTAGCACAACTCCAGGAAGAATGCTTCAGCCAACTGCACAGGAGCCTCAAGATCTGCTTGGCAGTTTTTCTCACAGTATTTTAATAGTACATGATGTTGTATAGGAGGACCATTCAAAACAGTCTGAGGAAGAGACACCCTGCTGCTAGAACATTGTTGTCAGAAGCAAAAGGTAAGTGCATTGCTTCTGTGAAGAACCGAGGAAAGACAAACACATGATTTTAAATATTTTTTTTAAATAGAGAAACCCATGACTCTAAGGGCCAGGCTGGAAGATAGCTGACAAAGGTTTAGATATCTGTCATCTGGAACCTCTCCAGGCAGGAAATCTTTGGCTTGTCAGGCTCTGTTACAATATTATGGCCTCAAAACACAAAGACAAAAAACCAGCAGCAGGTTCCCTTGAGCAAAGTGCTTTGACTCTTCAAAGCCAATCTTAAGCATTTTGGCTTGGCCCCTACTTTATGCCAGAATACCTCAGCCCCCCAAGCCAACACATGTGACCCCCAACAGAGTCAAGAGTTATGAAACATTAGCCATGGCCTCTGCCCTGCTCATCACACCATCTTACGTAGGGTGAGGATTAGTAGAGCAATACAGCCCTGTGAGGACTCAGCTGAATCCAGACTTTGAATTTAGTAGTCAAGCAACACACACATTTTCCCATCTCACTTTGAAAGGTGGGGGGAAGCATGCTCTGTTTTAGCCTTCAAGTATCAGCAAGTCTTCAGGTTTGATAAGAAGCTGAAACTTCTGCTGTTCAGCCAACTAGGACTGGGAAACGCTTGTGCAAAGGTCTAAAAGAGGCTTTGAAAAAACAAGGAGTGGACAAGAACTGCAAGTGAACTGCAAGCAGCTGTTCTCACTTCAGCAGGATTTCAAGATAGGATGAAGTGAAATAAACTAACAGGGCTAAAGAGAAATTGCAATTCTGTGCTTCTTTAGATAATGTTCTAGTACTTGGGAGACAAGGAAAATGCCAAACCACCACCCAAAGCAAGCTGGCAGAGAGGGTTGTATGGACAGGCATTGGCTCCACATTTTGAAAGTTTACACTAGGCCTCAGCTGCTCATACAAAGAAGCTTTTCTGAACAAAGATAAAGCCACAGTCTGAAATAAGCTGCTTGCAAGCTTTCCTGTCTTGGCAGAAGGTGCTTCATGTAGTTAGCTCTGGGGACAGCATTAGAAACTCATCAAGCAAGTTCCCACCTATGAAGAGCATACTGACTCAGCTTCAGAAAGCATGTAGCTGCTGTATCACAGAAAAAAAGAATTCCCCCTTGCCTTATGTCCTGTCCCAACATGCTGCACCCACAATGCTCAGTCTGCTGATCAAGCTAGAAAGACCCCTTGAACATGCAACAGCTGGGACACCTAAAAAATTCCTCTCAAACTTGGTAGTATCAAGAACTGCTGAATTGACAGTTTAAGGCAGTCTCACATTTAAACTACAGTTTTAATAAACACTTGTCTTAACAAAGATGCAAACCGGGCTGTATGTTACATCTCTTTTGGTTCACTGACCCTGAAATGTCACCTAAGTTTTGCTGTTGCTGACAAAACACGGAAGGGCTGCTAAGCAGAGTTGCTGGGAAGTCATTTGTTATGAGGTGCTCAGACTACCCAAGGCCTGTTTTCACTCTGATCTCTGCTCCAGACCACAACTTGTGCATTTGTCGGGAGCTGCTGTGGAAAACACTACTAGGGAAAGGCAGGGAGACAATAACTACAGGCAGGGAGAAAACACTGTCCCATTAACAAGAGTATATTTACTTCCTAGCAGGATAATATCTCTGCTCAGCATCTTCAGGAGTTTGCATCGCATAGCAAGGCTGCTTCTGACACTGACTTGGCTTTGGACCCTCCATAGAAGAAATCACATCTGCTTTCCATGGAGTTTAATTCCTCTGCTCCACTGCTGTTAACTCCTGAAGTGGGGAACAGATGTCTCCCCTCCTCCCTGGGGGGTGGAGGTTTCACTCCCAGTTTCAGCACAATCTCCTTCTACACCCAAGCCAGAAGGATGAAGATCCCTCAAGACAGGGTCAGCAGTTTCCCACAGAGAGCTAGTCAAGGGGGGCTTGGAAAAACTAAGCTGTGATGGAGCTGAGTCATCTTTCTGGAAGGAGCAGCCGGGGGTTCCCAGCTATCCTTCACCAGCACTGCTTTCCTTCACACTCAGACTGTGTGACGTAACACTGAGCCTGGCACAGGGGCCAACAGAAAGGCTCTAAAACTCCAGGCTTTGCTTTAGGTAGTAGCCTTCTGCTGCATTTACTGAAGGGTTAGAAATAAGACAGACAGTTATATATTCCAAACAAACTGTTTCCAGAAACTGTTAAACTTGTCTCACAGAGCTGTTTTCCCTTTAAGGAGAAGCATGTGCTGCAGCACGTGTCTGCTAGCCAAGAAGGTAGACGTGTTAAATTCTGATTAGGAAACTAAAATTATACTCCAAGCTTATCTGGTATCTCTTCTAACAAGTAGGCAGGCAGTCCAAGTAACCTTCTTCCCTTTAACCAAAGCAGGTCAAACCCTTCCCTGAAGTAAGGCTCCAAGACTGGAAAATACCACTAAGTCCCTGAACTACTTCAGCTATAGCAAGCGACCTTCTCGCAGACCTCGAGCTGTAGAGAAGTGCTATTTCAATGACTAACTTCTAAAAAGAGTCACCAGCATATCTCTAAAGGTTTCAATCATCAGCAAGGCTGGAGAACACACTTTAGACAGCAAGGGCTGGCCTGCACAGGGTGCAATCACACAGGCTCGGCTCAAGGTCCAGAGCAGACACAGGGCTCTGCCAGCAGCATCAGTGCTCACCTTTGCACAAACACTCTCCTCACGAAAGCTCAGCAGCTTCAGGAAACCAGCACAAGGCATTCAAAACCTGTCTGTGCTGACAGCTCACAGCAACTCAATACAAGCAGTTTCTCTGCTAGATTAATATAGCTCTATCATGCTGTATAAGCTCAAGAATCACCAACCACCCTCCTCAAATCAGACCTTGAACAACAATAATGGAAAAATATCTCACGTCAACTACTTCCTGTGAGAGAGAGGGAGTAATGCATGTCACCTTCCTCAACATCTCGCATGTGCCAAAAGCCTTCCATCAGTCAAGACAGACACGCTCAAAATCTTCACTAGAGAAGTATCACGATAGCCAGAACACAGTGGCTTTGGAGACCTCACTCTGACAGAGCAGTCCAAGGGAAAGACAGTGCCTGTGCTGCACAGGAGGGTTAAAGAGGTCATTTAAAGCAGCTTCTCCCTTTAGTCAGCACAGACCTTCTCACTATACATCCTACCCTAAAGTTCTTAGTCTCCAGGTACGCCTCAGTCAATCAGACCAGCTTTCCACAAGAGGGAGGGGGGCTAGGTGCTACACCAGAGGAGTTGGCTTGGAGCAGGGTTGGAGCACGAGACAAAGAACAGCTACTTCCAATCATCTGCCACCCAGACAGGAGTTCTCAAATCTCTCCAGGACCCAGAGAGGGATTCAGCACCTGCCATCCTCACAGTCCTGCAAAATAAAGGAAGGTGCAGCACGGATCTGGGTCAGCCCAACAAAGCAATTAAACTCTGCCTTCCGAGAGCACACCTATCCTGATAGGCTGCCTGCAACCACGCCTGGCTCAGCAGAGCAGGGAGAGAAAGGCAACATGGAATAGAGATGCCACAATGGCCATTGATAGCATACAGCAAAAACAGTGACAGTGTTGTAAGGTACTGCAGTATTTCAGACTGTCATCTTCCTCCTTTCCTACATGCTAGGCTGGCTTTCTTGAAGAGAACTTTCTCTGCACAGAGATTAGCTAATGAACTCAGACCGAGGTTTGGGCATAAAGCAAAACTAGACAGTGCCCAGACAGTGGGCTTCAGCAAGACTCAAACACTGCCTTAACAAATACAGCTCTGCTTCCCAGGGTAGACTGGTTGTTATATGCTGCTTAAAATTTATCACTTCTTCAAGAGAGGAAGGAGACTAGATGCTGATATCTGCCAAGGAGTCCTGCGCTAGTAAGAGGACAGGCTTGGACTCAGATGATTTTTCCTATCTTTAAAGTGGACTAAATGATACTCAGAAAGACCTAGTGGCACTTGAAATACATCTCCTCTCCCTCCCAAGAACCTTCCCCATGGATGCTCTGAGCACCCTTGACTTCAGACCATTAGACTGCAGTTGACTACTCTTAGGATGGAAGTAAGCACAGAGAGCAAAAAGCAAGCACTCTAAGCCAAGGGAAACCAGATCCAGAGGTACCTCAAGTCCATCCTGTGTGCTACCAGCACAGCATAGCCATGCAGGAAGCAGGAGTGAAGCTGTGTGCAGAGACAGAGACCAGAAAGCAGTGCTCACCTTATCATTCCTTATCACTTTCCTCCCTTCTCTCCCAGCCTGACCCTTCCTTTTCCTTGCACACTGCACAAAGGATAATGATATCAGACAGGCTATTTTCTTGCTGACACGTGGAAAGCTGAAACCTTGCACTTCCCCACTACACCATTCCACTGCAAGAAGGCATCACCAACAGTACCATCATCGTCCACAGGACACAATACCTAAGCATCAGAGAGATGTATGCAAGAATGGGTCTGGGAGGGCCACACAATCTGTTCCAAAAGGAGTTCCTCTTTTGCTAAGCCTCGCACTTGAAAATAACTGCACCCAGTGGGCTGTTTTATTTCCCCAGACAAGCCTGTCCCAGTCTCTCCCACCTCCCAGCTCCATTTCAAACAGGAGACTTGGACTAATTCATCTCGTTACAAATCAAAACCAGCCGTTGGGACTCAAACAAAATTAGAGTTGTTCTTTGAAGCCTGCCTGGCCTATTTAGGAGGGCACTGCCATTATTTGGCAGGTTTTGTAGCTTTGCTGCACAGAGACTGTTCAGCTGCTGCTCCAGATGCGTCAGAGAAAGTAGTTACAACTACTCTCCTTCCAGAAAGAACCCATAACTCCTGCTTTCCCTTCCCAATGCAGCAAGGGAGCTGTGTGTACTGGAGGCAGCAGGTGGGTACTGGAAGTGGAGCTGCTTGGCATACCTGAGACACACAGCAGCTCTGACATCCCTCAGCTTCAGGAGTTCCCTCCCTCCTTCCAAAACTGTGGCCATTTTATTTAATGAACACACTGGGCCAACATTCAGAAAAAAATAAAATCTTTCAGCTAATTTTGGTCGAGGCTTTCTTTCTTACTCCACAGATGCTCACAATACTTACAAGGAACAGGAGATTGAAAAGGAAGAGGAAGTACTTGGTAACTTTTAGGCAGCCAGACCCCATCTTCTTTCACTTACGGGACCTAAGGGGAAAGCAGATAGACAATGAGTTATGTTACAGACAGGTCTTCTGGGCAGCTTCAGAGCAACACCCTTACCCTGTGCAGCGCTCTGGATCATCTGGTGAGTCTCAGAGCACATGCACTGACAGCACAGAATACTGGAGCTGCCTTTTCAGGACAGCAAAACAGGACACCACTGCCACAATACAGTTACTGCTGCCAAGATGTCCTGGAGAGTGACACAGAGCTATCAGCAGTTACAGAAGAGATTTAATCACAAATATGCTAATTCCGTGAGTATTTGTATGGACTTTGCAATAGTAGCATCAACCAAAACACCAACCCTAGCTACTACTCCTGGTGGTGAAAAGTGATGCAAGCGACTTCAATTCCCTGACAGCAGTGAAAGAGATGCATGGAGTTTCTGGAGCAACACAGATTATTAAAGGTAACAGAGATTATTAAGGGGCTGGAGCATCTCTCTCATAAGGACAGGCTGCGAGAGTTAAGACCTGTTCAGCCTAGAGAAGAGGTGACTGAGAGAGGGGACCTCATCAACATCTATCAGTATCTGAAGGAACGGTGTCAGAGGATGAACCAGGCTCTGCTTGGTGGAGTCAAGCAGTAAGACAAGAAGCAACACACAGAAATGGGTGCACGGAAAGTTCCACTTGAACATGATGAAGAAGTTTGCTGTGCATGTGACCACACACCAGAACAGATTGCCCAGAGAGGGTGTGGAGTCTCCCTCACTGGAGATATTCAAGAACCATCTGGATGCAGTCCTGTATCATACGCTCTAGGATGACCCTGCTTGAACAGAGAGGTTGAACTAGATGACCACTGTGGTCCTTTCCAACCTGACCCATTCTGTGGTTCTGTCAGCTTTCCTGCTTCTCCTTCCTCCTCCAGACATAGCTGTTTCCTACATAAGTAACAGAGAACTTTTAAGTTCCTTAAAATTTGCTCTACCAAGGTCCTTGCTTCAAACAGACCATGCCACTTTAAGAATCACCAGCCAGAGGAAGAGCAATACCAGGCTGAGGTTACCAGTCTGGCCTGGGAAAAAACAGCCCCAAGAGAGAGCAAGGTCAGCAAGGTTCTCTGCTGCCAGCCTGGGTACCAAGGATCACCGGAGCCCAGTACGTTCTTTTGTTTCAATCAAAGGCTTTTGCTTAATCCTATTAAATATTTAGGTTAACTCTGCAGCTAAACTGGTATGTGTGCCTTGTTAAAACTGGCTAGCCTTCCCAACAAGCAATGGTCACCCTCAAACTACCAGGAAAGAGCACAAGTCTGAACTCTGTGGCTGAAGTTGCTGCTCTAACTTCAAGGAATGCCATGGCTACAGACTGTGTTAAGCCCATCACTGCAGAGCACCTAGCAAGATGTTATTGAGATGGGAAAGCAGCACAGACAAAGTGTCACCCAGCTGTGCTACAGACTGATCTCAAAAAAATCTCATCTATATAGCAGTCATTGCACCTAAGGAGCCACGTTAGCAACATCTCAGTCAGTTTTTCTTCAGTTAACTCCTCAGATCAGAGGCCATAAAGTCAGTAGCACCCAAAAGTAGGTCCCTCAAATGAGCCATGGAAAATTCCTGTAATAGTTTCTGGTCCATATGTACACAAAATATCAAACACACAGCATTCCCATTTTCAGTGCCCCTGGGTGCAGCCACCAGTTATGAGCTCGTTCTGTTACAGCACAGATGCACTACACAACAGCTGTATCACTACCATCCTAGGAAAAGTGAATGAATGCTCTGTGTTAGCAGAATTCCTCCTTTCCTCTGCGGGAGAAACGTCCTCTCAGGCCACTAGTCCTGGAAGGTACCAACACCTAAGACTACACTTGGAGAGGATAACTAAGATGTAAATTTCCCCATCCAGCTGGCTTTTTTCCTGGCTTCACCACGAACACATCTCCTCTTAATAGCATCACAAACTGGAGCCTGGCAGTCTAACTATAACATGAAGGCAGCCAGATCCCTAGGCGATGATGAATTTCTGTTGAGGGAGTTACAGAAGTTTCTCTTCTGTTCTCTAACCTAGACAAGAACTAAGCTAGGTAACAACCTCCTGCACAACGCACTGGACTTCTTACCTTAAGACATCTGATCCCTGGTGCAATCCTCTTAATTTTGAAACTGGAGGGGCAAGTCTCAGTACTCGGGGACTTGCTTCCTAGCACTAAAAGCCGTATGCTGCCTATTTAAACTCTGCCCACGCTGTTTTGATTAGTCAGGAAAACAGATTTGCAAAGCTGTTAGGATCTTTATAAAAGTTATTTCAGTTAATTAAGCAGCAAAGCAAGTTTACTGTGTGTTGCAAAGAAGACATGCCCGAGGTTAACAAGAGCAAAAATATTGCTTTCGAGGCTCTTCTATTCCTAGCTATTCGTTAAAGACATACCATCTTCAATGTTTATTAAAAACAAAACAAAACAAACAACAAATCCCAACTGTGCATTACAGCATTATGCACCATTCTCTTCTTGCCACAGGGCAATGTATCTCTTTCACAGCTCCTAGCCATAAAATAATTCAAAGTACAGTTTTCATGTGAGAAGAGAGAAACGGTCTTACGGTTTTGCTTTGAGCTTTTAAGATACTTTAGAGCTCCACTGAAATATTACAGATTTTCCAATTTTCTATTCTTTGCAAATTAACTTACTCTTGTTGACTACATCAATGAAAATCCTCAAAACTCTCTATCTTCTGAAATTGCAGTCATAAGATTAGCAACACTGTCATACAGTAGAAGCAGCAGCTCAACAAAATTTGAGATAAGTCAGGCTTGAAAGAAGATGAGCTTGGAGTTATCACAACCAGGCATATCCACAGGCCACTTGGTAGCAAAAAGGCAGCTTAAGTACCATAGCTAGTGCTGCAGTCAGAGCTGAAGTTTGCCTTCTGAAGTTGGTTGAGTTTTGAGCCTTAATGTCTTGCAGCAATGCATGCAGAAGTTAAATACATGAAGTCTGCAGCTTTCAAATTCCACTAATTGTCCGCAATTATTTGTTTTTTCCTCTCCCTCTCCACTCCTACTGCTTTGGCCATTTGAATTTTCATATCCAAGCAGCAACGCCCACTCTTTTCAACAATCCTGTACGTACACATTCAAATTTTCCCTGTCATTCTCCAGACTGATGCCAGCTCTGCAGAGGATTTCATAAGATACCATCAGCTTGCAGAATAGCATTTCTTCCAACCTCTCATTCTCCATCTTGTGAAGATATGCAGGATTATTTATGCAGTGTGCTGCTTTGAGGCGCTACTGCCATAAAAACTTGGTTGCCAACACAGCCTGCTCAGCTGCTGTGTAGTTGATCTGGGGTCTTTCTTAGCCCAGGTTCAGCTCCAAGACCTGAAAGGAGAACTAATTCCAGGAAGGCATCAAGTGATCAAGAACTCAGGGGGTTTCCTACCAGGAAGGAATGGAACGGGTCTGCACAGGCTAGACTGGCATCAGGGGATGGCTTCCTGCCCCCTCCATGACCTCCAGCTCTTAGGCTTGTCATTCTCCCAGCAACAGCAATGACAGTAAGACCTGTATGTGGAGCAGGAACATAAAATCCAGGACACGTGTGCCTGAGGAGATGCAGACAGAGGCCTGCTTTGTTAGCAATGCAGAGGAGTCCCACCACAGCTCAGAGATTAACTTATTTTTGTCATAGGAGCCCGTGAAACTCCCAGTCCCCCTCCTGAAAAAGGTGACCCTAGAGAAGGACAGGTGATATGGGGAAAGTTGAATACCTCTGCCTCTTGACCCCACCACTGGCCATAGAGGCAGGAGGGGGAAAATTCATGCGCTGACATTATAACCACATCAGTCAAGGGGCAGAGAGGCTAAGTTAATTTTTAATTGCAATTCTGCTCTACCCAATTAGATCCTGTGCTGCCTCCACCCAGCAAGCACTGCATGCTTGGTGCTCAGTGAAGTTTATGATATTTGGCCCAGGCTAGTGCTGTACATGCCTGGGCCACGCAGCTCTGCTGGGAAGGGCTCAGCCCTCCTCTGCAGCACCACCCTTACGCTCACTCTGCAGGTTTCTCTCTGACGAGCTCTGGCAGCTGAAACACCTCAGCTGTCAAGTTACTGTACAGCACAAATAAGAGGCTCATTTATGAGTGCAATGAAAGAAAAGGAAGAAGAACCACAAAATAAACCCGAGCAGAACAGCTGTGGAAATCACCGTCTCAGTACATTTACAAAAAAGTGCAAAGTTCATGCAAGCCATTAAGGACAGCACACATGTTCCCAAGAGCACTGAGCTCCGACAGTCAGTCCCAATACTCCAACTCAGGTAAACAGGGTTCACATTTGACTGCATCTACATAGCCTGAGGATGCTGTCCCCTCTTCCCCAGATCCTCTTGCTTAAGGACAGGAAATGACTGGTTACAAAGAAGTTGCAGGTTATTTCTGTGTACTTTGAGCAGTTGCTCCCCACCACCACCCCTCAGGCTCTAACACCAGGGGACATAAAACAAAGGCAGACCTTATAGGACGTGCTACTACCAGCTTCTGTGAGGCTAGGATGAGGTCAAACCAGGATCAGATTCGGCTTTCATAAGTTGCTATTTCCCTTGCCCCCGCAAACACCTTGAATGCCCTGTAAGGCTGGCATGCTGGCTCAGTTCTGCTATCTCTCCTGCCTGCTCAAGGAGAAACTTCCAGTTTGACCAATGCAGAGATGCAGCAGCCAGCACTATGAACTAAGGTTTGGCAACACACCCTAAGGCTCCTGATCCTCCTTCACATCTTGCATCTGATGTGGAAGGTGGGCTCTTTGGGTGAGAGTCCAGCTGGTCCACTGAAGCAACCTCCAAAGCAGCCTCAGCTGATCTCAAGCACTGCAGGTGCTTCTTGACGTGAGCAAGCACCACCTTCCTCACTTACCTAAGTCTTACACATTGCAACAGGTCATTTCCCTCAAGACATTACAAGGCTGGACACTTAAAATATTTAAAGCTGTCCCTGATCTGGTCTCACCTCCCTGTCTTTTCTTCTCACACCACAACGTTGAGCAAAGTTAGCTGGGTTCATTTGCAGACAGATTGACCAAGAAATCCTGGAGATGGAGAACCTCCCACTGCTGTACTCAGGTTGCATAACTGGCTCCCTCTGCCCAAAGCAACTAGCAGGTGTCCCTAGGAAGGGATCAGCATGCTGCTGGTTCCATAAAGATGTTTATCTGCACAGTAATTTGCATGAGGTTGAGACCATTTTGAAGGCCAGTGCACAGTTACTTTTTGCAGCATTATCCCAATCCAGAAGCCAGAACCAGATTAGACATATAGCTCAATAGAGACCCACAGAAGCCAGCACACTAAAGTTGCTCACTAAATGGTCACTTTCCAGCTCCAAGGCAGCCATCCCCATGCAGGAGAGACTGGGGAAGGGGCAGCTCAGAAAGCCACGGGACAGAGGAGGAAACAGGTTATTCTTTGCAGGATTCTGAGCCCTTGCACCCCAAAGCCCAGCTGCTTCTCTATCCATGCACATGCAGAACAGACATTTGGCAATCAGAAAGTCTCCTGATCGTGACTGATGAGACAGGACAGCTTCACACAACAGTACCAGTTAATGAACAATGACAGAGTTACTAAGTCTCTGGTTAACCAGGTACATCATTGCCCTCAAGGCAGGGACTCTAAGTTACAGTCCCATTAACATACAAAGAATATCCTAAGGAGTTCATCTTGTTGACGTTAATATACAAAGGACCTGGACTTTCAGTACACCTGGGAGGTACATCTTGTCTCTGGCAAGCAAATAATCACAGAGCTGATGAATGACCCAAGCCTGAATTCACTGAACTTTCCTTTAAGCTTCACTGAGATAATACCAGCTGTGTAATGACCTTGAAAACATAAACAAGATTATGTTTGTCGTGGAGATTTTCCAAATAGCATCTCTTCACAAGTTACAGTGGAAGGACTGAGGGAGAAGCTGGATCCTAAAAATTAAGGTATATATATTACATATTGTGTATATATGTATATATTTATGTGTGTATCTCAGTGATACAGTTACAGTTTCTCTTTGAAGGAAAGTGTCAGTAGAAGGTAGCAAACTATTTCAGCATCATACAAATTTTGAAAACAGAACAAACAGACCCTCTCTTATTCCATCTAGTACTACAGATAGTTTCTTCTTAAGTAGAAGCAATTGTCTTCAAGGTAGAGGAGATGGTCTGAGGGCTAAGCACAGAAAGACCAGCACAGGTACATCAGCCTGCAAACTGCAGCATCCCACTTAATTGTCAGCAAACTTTGAACTACCAGCACAGACATGTACAGTGAGACACTAACAGCATCTGCAAGGCATCTTCAGGACAGAGACTCAAAACTGCATGCAGTCCCTCTGCATTTGCTATTCCCGGGGCAAACAGAGCAGACTAGAGCAAGGCAACAGCTGGCTGCAAGTACTGCAGAAATACCACTGGAAAGAACAGATCTCTCAAGAACAGTTTCTGAGGAAACTCATCAGCTCACACTGCAAAGGTAAACTTGCTTCCTGGTGCACCTGGTAAGACATTCGGCTTTTCTGTCTGACTTCTGTAGTTAATATACTGTTGGGTGAATTATCTGACTAGCAACTGCGTCCTCCAGCAAGACTCTGGATTAGAAAGCACCCATAGGACTACCTACGATGGCACGGATTTTTCAGTATGTTTTATCACCACAAGCACAGGTTGTGTATTTTGTAAAAAGGAAATGCGTATTTCAGAAATGTACTTCTGATGCTCGACAGGAAGTGATCAGATATTTATAAACCACTATCACATTGTTAAAAAGAAACCAAGTCCACAGTTCAGTATCAAAGAGCAGCAGAGGTTTTAGAAGCATCTGTTTTCATCTCTGTATTTACAAGCAGTGCAACAGGTTTCGAGAACATCTGGCCTTCACGCTTCAGTTTGAAAGCAAACATTTAAGTAGGTCTTCGGTCCCTACAACCGGCAAATTGAGAAAGTTCTTTGCTATTTTCAGCCTACACACTCATGCTTGCACAGCATGACAGTATTTGCAGGACAGCATTTCTCCAATTTAAGCAAAGTTTTCCATGCATCAAGACCAGAGATACTACTCTGCCAAAAAAATGGGAGGAAAAAACCAACCCCAAACCCCACAAACTGTCCCAGAAGTTATTTGATTCTCCTCTCCTCCTAAAAAAAAAATAGAAGAAATTAATCAACTTACCAAAAATAGCAGACGGAAGAAATAGCCAAAAGTACAGTTTAGTGGACTTTCTCTTTTTAATTACCACGTATTAGAATGTTAGTTGTGCAACAAGCTCTGCAGGTCATGTCCAGAAAGAGGTCTCCACACTGACTAAAGCCAGCACACAATGCAGTAAAAATGCAGAGTTTTCACAAAACTGGTTGGGCAACTCTGTCACTTGACTACATTGGCTCTTTAATCGCGTCAACAACGAGACCAGCACAGCTCTGTTTTCTGCACTTGGAGCTGTCAGGCTGCAAACTTAACCTCTGAAATGGATGTGCCCACCAGCTCTCACATCTGCCAGTGGCACCAGTGTGTCAGAAGGAGTCCCCTGCTCTGGCCTGCCCCACACCTCCCCACAGAGGAGTAAAACCTGTGAGTGGGACCTGCACTCTGAACTGCAGCAGGGAGACCAGCACAGACAAGCAGCATTCTGCTTGTGCTCAGGTAAGCTTCTCCCCAGCATGCTTCTGCAGCACAGTGGATGCTTCAAAGTGTTTCCCTGTGCCAGTCATCAGCCTGGAAATCCCAGGTGCAAGTACACGCACAGGACAGGCTCCCCTAGCTCCCTTCTCATGCAAGCTATGCCTTGGAGGTCAACAAATCTCCTCCAAGGAGTTGCACAATATCCCTCCCAATGCCACTTGGTTTGGAGATACCTTCCTCAGATGCAGCAGCTTTTTCCCCCTGCCAGAGCACCCAAAAGCTACCACAATCCAGGCAAGAAGAAAGCCTTTTTTTCTGTTTTATGAAACAGCAGCAGAAACCATGAGACTTAGGTAGGAGCCAGGTAGTATAACTGATTTTTATCTTTTCTGCCTCCTCCTCCCATAAAATGCAAGAGGTCAAGGTCGAGGACTTTTTACCGTAAAGTTCCCTTTCCAAACAAACTGGTTTTCAGTTACTTCCATTTTCTCAGATGCTAGGGCAAATAACTAGTGGGTGATTAGATTCAGCACACCCACGACAAACATGTTTCTGAGAAGTTAATAACATCTGCTTAACCTGGGAAATTAGGTTTCCTACTCTCTTGGTTCTCTTCAGGAATTAGCAGAGAAAGTAGTTTTACTTCAAGGGCAGGAAGTTTTCCACAGCTTAGCAACTTGTGCAGCACTTAAACAAACAACTTCTGTCTCCACCTCCCCTCTGTTTATCGAGTCTTCAGACCACACGCCTCCACAGACAGGTGGATGAGGCTGAGCAGAGCCTGGGCACCAGCACTCGGCATGGGAAGGAAGCTGAGCTTACCCAGCACCATTCCCAGTAATTGCAGGTTCTCCTGGAGCTCGTTTCATAGCTGAAGCCAGACACTTCTAGAAGTCAAAGCACTAGAGATTGCCTATTCAGAAGGGCATAGGGCAATGAGCACTCCTCTGTCCTTCTCAGATTAACCCTGTGGAGGAGCTCAGACATCCAGCCAAACTATCTGACTCACCAGAGCAATGAAGTCCCTTGCAGCTGACAGACCAGCCCACTGGAGAATAGAATACATGATCTCAAGTGGCAGAAAGGAAAAAAACAAAAAAAGAAACCAAACAAAAAAAAAAAACCAAATAAAAAACACCAAAAAAAAAAACAACACAAAGCAAACAGAAGAGGCCTCTGGCTTGTTATTGTAAATGACTATGAAGCTTTAGAATTAAGTAATCTTCCTTGAACAACAGAAGGGACAGGCTAGTAGTCTACTCTAATGATATCACACTCTTTGTATCAGATCCTGTGCTGAGAGCAAGGCACTGATCTAAAGAAGCAGAGGCTTTAACCCTTTAGCCCACAGATCAAGTAGAGCTGGAAGAGTACTGCAAACCCATCATGCCTGGAACGTGAAAAGAAGTCCTATTGGCACAGGAAACTGCCTCAGGCCACAAGGGGATGCATCTTCTGGCTTGTTACCAGAAACAGTCCCTTTACTATTTGTAATTTTAGGAAACTTTGGTTTTGCCCAATACACCATTTGCTAATATGTAGCTACCCGAACCACTCCTGTGCCCCTGCTAGTATGTTGGCACTGCTACATGTGATTCTAGAGCAGAAGAGCACAGATCAGCAGCTGTAGCAATCTCCCCTCTTCAGCAAGGTCTGCCCTACCATCACCATGGGCCTCCAATCGGAAGGCCTCCACTGCAGGCTGACAGCACAGGAATCAGAAGTACAGGATTCCTGCTAGATTCTCACACAAAGTACCTCGTGATCTCTCCCAGATTTGCATACCAGGGAAGGCAAGGGAGGCAACTCAGCCAAACCATTTGTTACAAGCAGGCAGGGCCAGTTGAGCCTGTGGTCTCCAAACTCAGTGGTACAGAATCACACATGCTGTGGCAGCAGTGACACAGCCACAAAAGGTTACTCCTGGACCCAGCCTCTGCCCCAGAGGAAACTGTACTTCCACCAGATCATCCCAGGGTCACAGGAGACCTTGTGCCCTGCTGGAGCACGGTCTGCCCGCCTGCTGACGAGAGGAGCATTGTCACAGACAGTCTGAGGATGGACATTTCACAACATCCTGAGTTGCATGCCACAGATGCCACTTGACACTACCAAAGGTTACAAATGAAAAGAGAAAGCTGGAACTATAAAAAGCTCCTGAGGAAGGGATTCTGTCTCAAGCAGCCCCTGTTTCCAAAATGATGACATGCAGAGGGCAGGAGGGCAAGAAAAGCCCTAAAGTACAGGACCTTAAACCAAAAATATTTTGAGTCATTTCCTGCTATTTAAAAACATTCATCTCAAACACATTTTCCCTCTCCAACATCACGGTGAATAATACAAATAGTTTCACATTTATGACTGGCAGCACTTGGCCACAACAGCCAAAACCCTTGCTGCCCTGATCACTCTGAGGATGCAACTTAGAAGCTATTTCAAACCTTGCTCTAGAGCAGTCAGCCCCAACAGGGGCTGCTGTACAGTCTCTTAGATGTACAGCAGCATTATCCAGCACTTTTTCCTTTCACCTTTAGAGAACACTCTCCTCATGCCAAGCTCTTCCTTACAGGAGACAGAAAGTGGAAAAGAAAGCTACATTGTACGGCAGTAAAGGGCAGCGCTGTGAGGAGCAAGAATAACACAGCATGAGCTGTTACAGAAGCTGCAGCACAGCTGCTTTGTTCCCAGTCTAAGCATTTTAGGAAGTGAAATGCCACAATAAGAAATCTCAGTGGACAAGGCTGGAAAACAAAGGGGTCCTCTAGAAAATGCTTAGGCAGCTGGAAGAGATACCCAAAAACTTTTGGCTGCCCTTCTATGAAGATGGCCCTGAACTCCAAGGCAGGCTGCAATACACAGAGGTGTTTTGCCGCCCTGATGATTGTTACATTACCATGCAGGTAATCCCAGCAGAGTTAATTGGAGCAATAGGAGAACATTGATTAGTGACAGATCTGCCACCTGCAGTTAAGATCACTCCTCCAACACCATCCAAGAAAAAGAAAATAATTAATCAATCCTTCAAAGCAATACATGTGTAGGTTCTGGAGAGAACTGTTTCAAGCCAAGAACAGACATATGGGATAGGTTCCCTAGGAATTTGGCAGTTAAAATAGACAGCAAGGCTTTGAAAAGCTGGGTCTGTTTTGGGAAAAAGAGAGGCCTCCTTGGAGTCTGCAGACCTACGCACAGTGGTCTGGAAAACGGGTTCAGCTGAACCTGAACCAAGAGAGGCTGGGTGGCCTTTTCTTCCCCGAAAAGGTCTCCTTTTCTATATTTAGAGCACAAATATTTCAGAAGACTATCTGATGGAGGAATGCTAGAAGAATAAGATGGAAAAGAGTAGTTCAGAGGTATTTACTTTAAAATAAGAAAGAACCCAAAATAACTAATTTACAAATAATTTGATGAGCCTCAGTGCAGACATACATGTTCCCATTTTGGAGGGGAAAAAAAAGCAGGCTGTTTCATCTTTAATCAGTAAATCATGATTAAGGCTAAGACTACTTTTTAATAGGATTGCAGACACAATTTTTTTCTTACTTGTGTCTGTCCCACCACATTGTTTTCTTTCCCCCTACAGCCCACCTGATTTCACTTCACATCAGCTCCACAATTTTTAATCCAGCCAAACTTATCAATCACCTAAAACTACAGCAAAGGGTCTCATGCATGCTACCTGGGCAGGTTATGTCTATGATACATGGCTCCCTGTGCCCCCAGCACACACGCCCTACCCTCGCTAGAGCAGCAGCTTGAAGCCCAGCCTAGCAAAGCCCCATTGCCTGCTCCTCCTCTGACGGGAGGCTGCCAGCAGGAGAACCACCCATCACAGGGCACCAGGGCTCTCCACCGAGATCCTGGGCACAGGAATAACCATCAGACAGCACCACAGTAACACAGGTGCTGACCTGGCTCAGCTCACACACTGCTGCACAGGCTGTTCTTCCTGACAGCAAACACTCCGTGGCGAAGGCTGTCTCTCTTCTGGGCAAACAAGGAGCAACTGTTTAGGTTCCCGTGGGACAGCACTGGGTGCATGGCGATCTATGTGTATACACCCCAGTGGGTCCTGCTGGTAGCTGACAGCTGGGATAGGAAGAGGTTTCCTATCTGCCTGAAGCTACGCAAAGCAGGAACCTAGTGCTTTACTACAGGATCAAGTATAAGTCACTGCCAGAACAGCCTCCAAAGATGCAACACGATAGACTGGTAATGAATGCAGAAACACTCAGGCTCTGAGGCCACCAGCAGGACTGCAGCATCAAATCAAAGAAGCCTCTGAGGTCTTGGGAATTAAAGCAGCTTGCCATTCCTCAAAATAGCCCTTCCTTGAAATAGTCTCTTCTGCCAAGGCAGCAGCCAGTTTGATGCAGTTTTTGACATTAAAAAATTCCCTTGAAGTTTTGGCAACTGCATTTTTGTCACCTCAGTTTCATTCCAGGAAGCCGTGAGTCACAACACCTCCCCCAGGGAGAAAGGGCAAGAGGAAACTCTGACATTTCAGGTCCTCTCACATCAGGCAGGAGAAGCACCAGCAGCTGTGGGCACCACCTCTAATCCCTCAGGAGCAGCCGGGACCACCCCCATTTTAGCTGAACTCGCACAAGGTGTTCTCACCCTTGGAGAATCTAGTGCGAAGGAGCTGCTGAGCTCTGTACACGGGGAGCAGCCATCCCTACAGCAAGTCCCACGGAGGGGCTGGGGCTCACTTGCCAGGCTGATCTATCACACAGGGCTCCACTCCCCACACCACCAGCCTGCAGGAACTTCTGTTGTACCTGCAGCCTCTCCCCCCACTCCTGTGCAGTCTCCCCAGAAGAGTGCAGCACACCTCTTGGGAACCAGGGAAGGGCTGTGCCTTTACCTTGTTTCACACGGCTCACCAGGGCTTCTCCACACAGCTGTGGTCTAGCACTGCTCCACACAGCAGCTGCCGAGCAGAAGTCTTCTCTAATTAAAAGAGCTTCCTTCGGGAATAGGAAGATTTACTGCGCAGCTCAGAGTGCTCTTTAGTTATTCCATGTGCATAGCTGCAAGCCGGCATTAGAAAGGGACCTGAATACAAAGAAGAGTTCAGCAGCTTCTTAGACTGTTGGGAAAGCACATTTAGGCAGCTGGAGTTTTGTCTGGTTGGGGTTCCTCTCTCCCCTGAAAGACTTCGGAGGTGAGCATAATTGCCTTTTAAGCCCCAACTTCTTCAAGCATGCAGCATAGATGCTGCAGAATAGTTCCCGTATCTGTTTGGTCAGTGCAAAATAAAAAGCAACAGCAAAAGCAAACAGCCTTGCCAACCTGGAGGTCAGCAGTCTGTCTCCTTAATCCAAGTCCTGCTCTGCTTCTGTGTTTTACAGGGAGCCTAGCTCCACGACACAGAAGAAAGGCAGTGAGGGAACAAGAGGCCAAGGAAGCACACTGGGAAGTTGAGGACATTCCAGCAAAGCCAAAGACTGACTCATCACCAGTAACTTCACTCCACGACGACACCCAGGACAGACACATGACCAGTTCCACAGCAGGCAAGAGGATGCTTTGTGCCACACCACCACACAAAAGAAGCCCCAGAACCAATACAGCCCTAGAGATGGTGTCCTATTACCACATCAGCCAGAACAGCACCCTTTTACGCAAAGAGTACCCTACAAATTAATTGATTACAAGCAAAGAGAAGAGGAGCAGAGCAGTCTGCATGGTGACTTTCGAAAGCAAGAATGTTAGCTCTGGGGACCAAAGTCCAAAAAACACCTTGATATCTCCACAACTGAATACAGAACTTCTTTTCAATTTCTTTCCATGCACATTCCAAGTAATGTTAAGTAAGCCATTTGCAGGACCAAGGAGAAAACAGAAAAAAATCATGTAGGAAGGGAATAAGACACTCCCAACACAAGTATTTTTTCTTCTATTACTAGAGCACTTAGAAATTGAAATGCCACAAAAGGTATAGAAACTTCCCTGGAAAGGTCTACCTAGAGCACTGAGGCATTTTGTGCAGTAGTAGAGAATCTATTTAATTTAGACTTCACAATTGATTCCCAACAAAACTGCTAACCATCTATCACAGGAGACATATCAGCTCCAGGCGTTTTGGATTTGCATATTCTTATATTATGGGATGACAGTAGCAGCC
Organism: Callaeas wilsoni; assembly: GCA_013398955.1. NCBI lineage: Eukaryota > Metazoa > Chordata > Aves > Passeriformes > Callaeidae > Callaeas > Callaeas wilsoni. Next base: position 5,279 of record VWPU01014685.1, on the reverse strand, counting down.
CTTTAAGTCCTAGTCAAATGCCAAGCTGCCCTTTCCACACTTGCCCTGCATGCTGTTCCAGAAGCCCTGCACCAATACAGCTCCGGTTGTGGCCCCACAGCAACCCAACGCACAAAATCCCAGAGGCAGCTCACTCGAACCTGTGCCAGTCTGGTACACCAGCCCAAGCAAAACCAGCATCCTGGAGCTGGTTGCTTTTAAAACGGGACAGATAAGGTGCTGCATGAAGCCTCTCCTGTAGAGACAGGAGCTGAGAGCATCAAATTCCTGTGTAGTCCCTTGAACCCATCCTGGCGAGGGCACAGAAACCTCACGAATCACAGAGGCCACAACCAAAGCAAGGTCACTGAACACGGTCAGGGTCAAGAATATGGTCAGATCCAGTGACTGTAACCCCTCTTCCAGAACAACTCTGGGAAACAGCCTCCTTCATTCCCAACAGGTAAAGCTACTTTACCGCATGTTCAGTCTCCGCTATGCAAACCCCTTTAAGATAATTCCTTTCCTTCCCCTTTCCCAAACTACCTCCATGGCAATGGATGGGGAGCAGGAGGGACCAAGGGCAGTTCCCAACTCCAGCTGCAGAGAGGTCAGCTCAGCTCAAGGCACGTGGCTGCAGCTCTGATAGCTCATTCTTTTTCTTCCATATGAGAGACTGAAGCAGACTTCTTTTGCCTATAAAGGGAACTCCCCATTATATAACTTCAAATCTTCAGGCTGCTGGATATCCTAATGTATACAGTTCGTCCCAGATCAGCATTTCTCCAGCACACATGGCCATGGGATTATCATCATACTGGAAGAGATCAGCAATCTGCTTACAGCTCAGTAACAATTCTGTAGTAAAGGGTAAAGCGTTTTCCTGATGCACCTGCCTCAAGGCTGTGCTGCAAAGAAACTAAAATCAGCGGCCCAGCAGCATCCTTAACAAATTCCATCAGTACTTCACTTATGTGCAAGGCTCTTCCTCTGGTCCTTCTCAGCTCCTGAGCTCCTTAAAGACAGAGAGGGCACTTAACACACCAGCAACTTTCAGAAATTAAGTACATGCACTGGACTTTTGCTTGACTTGCTTTTAAGTGGTGGTGTCCCAGTAGGTGGTGTCCCAGTTCTGAAACTCCATCAAGGAGACAAAGAACTAGAGCAGTCAGCCAGACAGCCTGTGTACGCACCTCTTCCCACAGGACGAAGCCTGTCCCCAGCTTAGTCTCCTTCCCTTTCTCCCCTGTACTTTTTTTGGATGAGACACAAACCACCCAGCTTCCCTGGCTCTGTGGTGTTCAAAAAGACACATCACAATGTTCAGAGTCAGCAGTCTCCAACCCCTGTTCCCATCCCTAGAGGCTACTGTTTTATTCCCTTTTTCTCCTGTGATCAACCAGGCAGTCCCTTTCGAAGAGCTGCTCACAGTAACGCCTCATCTGTCTTCCAGAAAATTAGCTAGCTCTGAATCTGTCAGTGCACACAAGAAGTGATTTAAGCTATCTCCACTAGGCAGTTCCTTTGCTTCACTTATCACCCCATCTAGACTGAAGTCAGCCATTAACTGCTTCAGTGTTTCCAAGCCCTGATAGCCCAGAGAGCTTTCAGCAAACAGCCTCTACCATAGCCAACCAGCCGTCAAGGAACTGCTGGCGCTGACTCTGCCTCCTGTATTATTCCTTTTACCATGCCAAGAGAGCCTGTAATTTTTAGCCTTTCCTCCACTTCATTCCCTCTAAGAATACAGAAGAGCCAAAAAGAGACAGAGGTGGTTAGGTAATGATTGCATCTCATTACACAGCTGCTAAAGAAAAGGTGGCTCACTCAGCCATCCCTTCACAAGTATGCCATTAATCAGTAGAAAGCACCAGTCCCACATTCCTTCAACAGATGCATTAGTGCAAGTACACAGTTTATCTCTTTGCCCATCAAAGCTGTCAACCACATGGTGGCAAGCAGGCTACTGGGCCCAGCTACCCCTTTGCTGCACAAAAGGACTCCAGGTCTCTGGATGGCATGATCCATGTTTAGAGACAAATGAAGGCAGGGAAGGAGAAGAAGGGGATACAGATGCCACGCTCCTATTTTAGAGAGGTGAAGTTAAGGCACTCTAGGGTGAACACAATAATTCCTGGCAGTAGTAAGTTAGTTTTGGTGCATGTAAGTTTTTCCACAAAGGAAACTGAGGACCAAGTGCAAGAAGGCTGTGGCTCCCATCACTCCTCGTTACACAGGCCCACTGGAAATATTGCTACCTCCTCCAGCCTTCCAAGCTACCCAACCAGAGCCTGAGCCCTGATAGACCCACTCCCTCTACCACCTCCCACTCACTAGCCAAGAGAAACAAGACCAGGAAGAAAGTGGCTGCCATGCCACAGGCACCATTAAAGTGGAGCAATAATTACTGCTTCAGACAGCACGGGGCATGATCCAAGTCCCAGCATCACCCTGGCATTCCCATAACAGATCCTGTCCCATCAGGGCCCAAAGGTCTTTGTGGCAATGCCTTTTGCCTGTGCTGTGTGCTTCCTGCTGCAACAATGCCAGCAGGCACCAAGAACCACAGCCATGGTTTGAGCTGAAAAGTGCCCTGGAGCCTGTGGTTACCAGAGGTCTGCAAAACTCCCACCTGCATCCCTCTGACTTAAACATCTACCGCATGAACACCTGCAGTCCTGGATGGACCCTTCCTGCCTTACAGCTGTGAGACCAGAACATAGAGTAACAGGAGAGTGATACAACCTTTCCTTGGTTACAGTCAGATGAGAAATTTCATGTGAAACTCCCCCTTGCACTTCACAGCACTTGAGGCAGAGTGGTTTGAGTAGCAGGGACAAGAAAACCTCCATGGAGCTGCGGGAAGGCCTCGTTAGAGCATTTCCTGCGCCAGCTTACAGTTGTAGGTCACACTACACCTGCCTACCACCCGAGAACTAAAATAGAGACAATAACAGTAATGAAGAGTGTCCAGATGAGCCACATCATTAAAGCCGCTAAATCCTCTTAAGGGAGGAGCTTCCATGCAGCAGGATAGAGATTGCCCACAGGGAGGGCTTTCTCCAGGCACTCAGCTTGCGTCTTGCTCTATTTCTGTCGCACGCAGGTAAGAAGCTGAACAAACACTGCAAGACTTCACCCAGCCCTGCAGCACAGGGATGAGAATGTCATCTCAGTGGTCCCCAGAGCCTTTGACAAGGATGGAGAAACCTAGGCAAAGAGGGGCTCAGGTCCAAAGAGGCTACACCAAGCAAAGCTATTTTGGCAGCAAGATCCTTCTCTGCAAGGGGTGTTATATGACACAATGTTAGGAGTGAGGAGAGGCTACTCACTTCTCTGAGCCACTCCAAATCCACACATAGGCTTGCAGAGCAGTTAGCAAAGGTTCTTTTCACCTGTGTGGGCCGCCCAGCATGAGCAAGAACCCATGGATTAATGTTTTTGTAAAGACGCACAACTGCAGCTCTAGGAGTTCCTACTCCAGCCAAAGGACCAAAAACAAATGTAAATGTTAAAAACCACCTCACTGTTGCAAGAGGTTCTGCTACAGAACACTGGCAGGTCCTGCACCGTCTTTGCAGTGACACTGCAGAACAGGTCACTGGCTGTACCACCCAATGCCCTTCTGCCTCATTAACACTTTCTTCTCTCTTAGTGCTAAAGTATTTAATAAGAGCTGAGTAATTTGTCATTTTTACAGTTTGTCATCTGCTTGACATCAGCATACAGCAGCACACTACTGAGACTGCTCCTCTCACTAGACACCTCCTTCTAGATTTTCAGAGCAGTGTTTCTACACTTTGACCTTGTGGTCCACCAAGATGATTCTAGCCACAGGCTTCTGCTTGAGAGTTGTCATGCAGCAAGCAAGCCTCACAGCAGCAGGTTCACGTCTTAGGCTTTGAAGGGGATTTTTCTCAAGCCCCAGATATCTGACAAAGTAAAAAAAAGAAACCCAACCAAAAAAAACATGGAGAGGAAGTATTACTGATGGCAGATTTCAAGACGGCACTCTCCAGCTGTTCACCCTTGCTTGCACAGAAGCACATGGGTGTTGTCAGAAACTAATAACCCAGAGGCCTCAGAAGTGGTGGGATGTGTTATATCCCTGTGAACCTCTACCCTCAACAGCAGCTCAAACACCTCCAAGAGCAGCTCTTCTTCCCAGCTATTACCTCTGAGAGCAATAGGACACTTTCCCTCCCTTGCACAGCTAGTAGTTTCAAGCTCTCATCTTATATACAATATGCTACAGCTTGTCCAAGACACAAGAACACTTTATCCTAAACTAGCTTTACAGTTCACTGAAGCCAATGTTTAGATTCAAGGACGGTCAGGTTTGGGTTTTTGGTTTGTTATTTTTTTTGTACCAAACACCTCATTTTACATTAAAGCATACACATCAGAGCTCTGGGGCAGAACCAGTATGCCTGGACTGTAACAAGCCGCTATCCCCTTATCAACAGATTTGTTACCAGTCACATTGCAAATGCAATTCGCAACCAACATCTACCCAGCTGTTGAACTGCAAGCACTACTCTGAACTCCTCACAGGGATCCTCAAAAGGAAGGGGGGCGGGGGGGGGAAGGGACACGGCACGCTGGGCCAGCACGAGATTTCTGTAGTCGTAAGAGGGTAAGATCGCTACAGAAGCATCTAATCCACATCTTGGAAATCAACCAAGACAGAGCCGACTGAAGCCAGCTGTATGCCCAGTCTCATCAGCAGGCAGCAGAGGCACTCGGCCCATATCCCCGCACAGCAGCAACCCGCCCGCTCCTGCGGGCACCGGGTCCGCTGCACCTGGCCGCGGTCCCTCTCAGGTCACACACCAGCTGCGCCAGGGGCTCACAGCTCAGCCCCCGACTCGAGTGTGAAGAGGCGAGGCTGAGAGCGTCCAGCAGCAGGGACTGGAGCCCCGAGGAGGGACGCGGGGGCTGCCCGGGGCAGCCGAACCGCAGTGGGAGCTCCCGCCCCGGCCACCAGAAAGCCCCGCAGAAAATCCCCGGAAAGTGTCCGCCGGGCACGGCCCCCGTCCCGTCACGCCGAGACCTCCGGGTGGAGGGGAGCGGGGTGTCCGGAGTCCTGGCCCGCGCCTCCCCCTCCTGTGCCGCCCCGCTCCCCGGCCCCTCCGGGGCGGGCGGCCGCAGCGCGCCTACCTGCTCTGCTCGGCGGGCTGCGCACAGCGGAGCTCGGCAGAGCGCTCCCCCCTCCGCCGATGTGGCCCCCGGGGCGGAGCCGACGGCTGCGCTGAGCCGGCCCCGGGGAGGGACACCGCCCCCGGCCCTGCCCGGCCCCC
>VWPU01014684.1:0-26519 GCA_013398955.1 Callaeas wilsoni | reverse complement strand
TCCGACTGCCCATTCCCAACCCATTCCCTGCTCCGTGTCCAGCTGCCCATTCCCAGCTCCATATCCAACTGCCCATTCCCAACCCATTCCCTGCTCCATGTCCACCTGCCCATTCCCTGCTCCGTGTCCCCCTGCCCCTTCCCAGCCCATTCCCTGCTCCGTGTCCCCCTGCCCCTTCCCAGCCCATTCCCTGCTCCGTGTCCCCCTGCCCCTTCCCAGCCCATTCCCTGCTCCGTGTCCAGCTGCCCATTCCCAGCCCATTCCCGTCCTGCTGCCTGTTCCCTGCCTCACTCCCCATTCCAGCCTTGTTGCCTGTTCCCTGCCCCATTTCCTGTTCCTTGTCCTGCTGCCAGTTCCCAGCTCAATGCCTGTTCCCTGCCCCATTCCCAGCCCTGCTGCCCATTCCCTGCACCATTCCCAGCCCCATTCCCTGCTCCCTGCCCCATTACAGACTCCCAGCACAGTGTCCCCTGCACTGTGCCAGGGCCGGGCTGCTGCCACCCTGGCCCCAGGAGTGGGGCCGGGAATGTGACGGGTGCCCCGGCACTGCCCCCCTGCCTTCCAGAGGGAGCCGTGCGCAGGCAGAGCCCGGAGCAGCGGGAGCAGACCCTGGCCCAGATGGAGACCCTGCTGCAGGCCACCGGCTTCCCCTACCACCTGATCCACCTGGAGGAGGTATTGGGATGACATGGGGACAGGTGCCGAGGCGGGGGGACACACTTGGACACCCCAACTTTCTGCTGTATCCATCTCTGCTCCGCAGGCACTGGAGCTGCCGCCGTCCATCCTACAGCCGGGGCTGGAGCGCGCCGGCGCGTCCGGCACGTCCGGCCCTTCCTACAAGGAGGCTGTGGACAGCTTCATCCAGCAGCAGCGGCAGGACGGTGACGGGGGCTCCTCTGTGCCTGGCCACAGCAGCCAGGACGCGGCAGCAGGACCCTCGGCCACCCCCCGCCTGCCGGGCGCTGCCCAAACCCAGGAGCTGCTCCGCAGCTTCGAGGCCGCGGGCACGGCCACCGCGCGGGAGGAGCTGCTGCAGATGCTGCGGTGAGGGACTCGCCCTGCCCGGCGCCGGCACCGGCGCCAGGCGGGCGTGGTGGCTCTGATCCGCTGTCACCTCGTCCCCAGGACCCACCTGATCGTGCAGACGGCCCGGCTCAGGGGCTACGGCAAGGTGATGATGGGCGAGAGCCTCACGCGCGTGGCCGTCAAGCTCCTCACCAACCTGTCCCTGGGGCGCGGCGCCTTCCTCGCCGTCGACACGGTGAGCTGGGGACGGGCGCCCGCACCCACGGGGTGACAGGTGCTGTGGGGGGCGTGGCTGGGTGGTGGCACGGTCCCCTGGCAGCCCCGCACCCACAGGGCTTCACGGACCAGCGGCACGGTGACGTGATGGTGGTGAGACCCATGCGGGACTACACGGCCAAGGAGATCGCCTTCTACAACCGCTTCTTCGGCGTCCCCACCGTCATCGTGCCACCCCTCTTCACCAAGGTATGGGGGTCCCGTGGTGGGGAGCCCAAGCTCCGTGTCCCCGTGGTGGGGCAGGAGCCCCAGGCCTGCCCTGCTCTCCCCGTTGTTCCCGCAGCACCGGGAGAAGCCCAGCATCCACCAGCTGGTCGAGCGCTTCCTGCTGGGGCTGCAGGAGGAGTTCCCCTCCACCATCAGCACCGTGTACCGGTACGGGGGCTCCGTGTGGGGGTACTAGGGGTGTGGGGGGATTGGGGTGCACCCACACCCCCCGTTTTGGCTGCAGGACAGGGGAGAAGCTGAGCCCAGAGCCAGCCAAGGCCAGCAGCGAGTCCCAGCGCTGCCTCCTCTGCCTCTGTGGCCTGGACACCGAAGGGGGTGAGTGGGGAGGGCAGTGGGGGGCTCGGGGCATTTGGGGAGCAGCCCCCAGTGACCTCCTATCCTCTGGCCCTTGCAGAGGAGGAGTTGGCTCTGGAGCCCACGCTGATCTTTGAGGAGCCAGCAGCAGGGTGAGCACATGGGCAGGGGGGTTCCAGGATCCCGTGCCCGCTCCCAGGCCACCGCAGCGGCACCGCTGAGTGTCCCTGTCCCTATCCTTGTCCCCAGGGCTGAGAGCAAAGCTGCCTACATCCCCATGCTGTGCTACAGCTGCCGCCTCACCTTCAAGGAGCTGGTGAGGTTTTGGGGTGCAGGGGGCAGGTTCCCAGCAGTGATGGGGGTCCCCAGGCTCACGGCCCCTCTCGTGCAGGGTCCCCTTGACACACTGCCACCCTACGTGCGCGCCGAGGCCCAGCGCAGGATCCGCAGGTACCGGCGGTGGGGATCCCCTCCGCACCTGCTCAGCCTCCAGGGCCCTGTCCATCCACAGTGTCCATCCCTTGCAGAGCTGAGATGGAGCAGAACCAGGAGTCCAGCAAGAGCTGAAGGGGTTGGGGACAGCGGGGGACACACCCCCATCCTGCTGTGGCACTGCTGGGCCAGGTGCCACCCCCCAGGGATACCCCAGAGGTTGGTGAGGACTCCTGACACGCAGGCAGCTGCTCTTATACCCCATTTCTGTCACAGCCAAGGGCAGGGAGAGCCCCCAGCCCCTGTTTATTGGGGCTGGAGTGCAGGTCCCTGATCCCCCCCACCTCCCTGCCACAGCTGCCTGTCAGCCAGGGAGGCCTCAAGTTTGTTTTATTCAGTATCTGTATAAATAAACCATTTGAATTAATAAAAAAAACAAACCTAAAGTCACAAGTGTCTAAAGTCCAACTGGGGCTGCCAGACCCCCTCAAACGTGGGGGGCCACAACCAAGGACCCCCATCCTGGAGCTGGAGGGGGCTATTGCTTTTGAGTTCAACCTGGTTCTGGAGCAGGGCTGGGGCCAGCAGGGAGGGGGGACACGGGCTGGCTCTTGCCCCCGCCATCCCCACCTGGCAGCCAGGGGTGCCCAGTGGGTGGGGGGGCCACCTCCTGCCCCCCTTCCCCAGGAAGGCACAACGTGGTCTGTGCAGGTCGGACGGCTTCAAAGCAACGTAAGAAAAACATCCAGAAAAACGTCCTCCCTCCAAGGGAGCGCCCAGAACCCCACATCCCACTGATCCCACTGCCTCCCGGGGCGGGATGCGGCCCCGGCGGGGGGGGCTGGTTAAGGCATTGGTGGTGATGTCCCTGTCGGGAGGAGCTGGAGCCCCTTCCCCTTATTCCTTCTCCCGCGTCCACTTGATCATGGTCTCGGGCGAGCGGTAGAGGAAGATGAGCTTGGCGTAGAGCTCCTCCTCCAGCTCCAGCTCACCCGTCTCCCGCACCAGGAAGATGTCCTGGCACAGCTTCAGGATCCGATCCACGCAGGGCAGCTCCTCGAACATGATGGAGTGGGAGATCTCGCTGAAGAAGCCCCGCACGAACTTGCCGATCACCAGCACGATGGACACGTAGAGCCCCATGATCCTGCAAGGGGAGGGCACATCCTGGATCCCTCAATGCCACCATCGATTCCCTCTGGGTTCCCCCCACCCTGGCACCCTCCACGTACCCGTAGCCAGCCAGGAAGCCCAGGCTGGGGGGGCTGACTTTGTCGTTGAAGATGACCATGGGCAGGATGTTGCCGTCGTGGGGCGGGGCGTCCTTCAGCCGCACCACCCACCACTCCACGAAGCTGTCACCTCGGCCAGAGCCCCTGCGCTCCCGCTTCAGCTGCACCTCCACGTCCAGGTAGCTGCCCTCATCATCTGGAGAGGGTGACACCGTCAGGGCACAGCTGTGCTCTTAAGGATGGTTTTTTTGGGGTGGCGGGGTGAAGTAGGGCTCATGACCTCAGTAGGGCTGCGGGGGGGTGACATGGTGGGATGCATGTCCTCCCCGTTTGCAGGGGAGTTGGCACCATCAGGGCACTGTCCTCTTAAGGCCGATTTTTTGGGAGGAGTGGCACAGTGGGACTCATGTCCCCGCTGTCTGCAGGGGCTGGCACCATCAGGGCCCAGCACAGCTGCTGGTGTACTCTCAGTGCTGATTTTTCAGGGAGGGACACACTGGGACTCATGTCCTCCCTGTCTTCAGAGAGGTGGCACCCAGTGCTGATGTTTTTGTGGGGGACACGTTGGGACCTACCTGGCAGCAGCTGCTTGACAGGTTCAGCTTCGAGGCCGCTGGGTGCCCGGATGTATTTGGGGAAGAGTTTGGGCAATTCCCTGCAAGAAAGCAGAGTGAGGGGCGGGTTACACCGTCCCGCTGAGCACAGGGGTTCAGTCACCCCCCAGGGGACACTCACACGGGGTCATCCCTGGTGCCATCCAGCAGCTGGGCCAGCTCCAGGCGCTGGGGCGCGCCGGGCTCCAGGTCTGCGTTGTGTTTGCCGTAGGCGTTCTCCACCGTGCCCCCCTTGCCCAGGTCCCTGCGGGCAGGAGAGGCTCGGTGTGGGCAGGGGGGCGCGGGCAGGGCTGGCCCCTCCCTGGCCGTGCCGGAGGTACCTCTGGAAGGTCCAGGTGAGGTGCAGGGTGATGTCGGAGGAGCCGTTCTGCAGCTCCCGCCGCATCTGCTCGCGGCTGGGGGGGCTGATGCTCCACAGCGAGCCTGAGCTGCCCTCGATGCGGGCGGTCACGATGTCCTCCGTGCCGTAGAGGGTGATGAACTGCATGGCCAGCTGCCACCGGGGGGACAGGGCTCAGCGCCCGCCCTGGGGCTCTGCCAGCCCCCTCCTCGGGCAGCCAGCAGGGATTGTTTGGGGTGGGGGGGTGGGATTTACCGGCTGCGTCTCAAACTCTTTGGTGAGGTCTTCGTACTCCTGGGGTGTGAAGGGCTGGATGGATTGCTGCTGGGAGCTCGTGGTGAACAGAGGCTGGGGGGACAGGGGGACATCAGCCGGGCAGGGCACCCTGGTGTCCCGTCAGAGCACCCCAACATCCACCCCCGCATCCTCACCTCGTACCCCCCCAGCTTGAGGGTGACAGTGACATCGACGGGGTGGTTGATGACGCCCACCACGGAGCGCACCAGGGACATGAAGAGCAGCGGGAACCAGATGATGCCCACGAGGAAGAGGATGATGAGGCCGCCCATGCCGTACTTCACCACCTTCTTCTTCTTCTGCCCCTTGGGCTGGGGGTATTTCTGGGGTGGGGGGAGACAGCACATGCTGTAGAGTGAGCTCAGGGGGACCCCAAGAAACAAGGGGCTTAATGGGGGACCCTTCCTGGCACGGGGGCCGTACCTTCTCAGTCTCCCGGCTGCACTTGATGATGAAGATGTTGGCGTAGATGTCCTCCACACACATCCAGTTGGAGAGGGACAGCGTGGTGTCCGTCCACACCCAGTCCATGACGGCCCGCAGCTCCACCAGGAAGGGCACGAGGCGGAACCTGGGGGGACACGGGGACAGGGCGGTGGTACGGCACCCCCGGGGTGCCTGGGGGTCCCTGTGGCCCCGTGGCGTACCCCTGGAAGAGGAAGAGGTTGAGGTGGTTGTATTTCTTGGTGAGGAAGTTGCCCAGGATGCGGGTGGGGTAGCCGCAGCGGATCTGGTAGGCCGACAGTGCAAAGTAGATGCACTTCACGAAGTACCACAGCTGGGCCACCGTGTTGAGGCTGAACAACCTGCGGGAGGGACGTGTCACTCTTCGGCCACCAGCCTGGGCCACCACGTGGGCTCGGGGACACCAAGGTGCCACGCAAGAACCACGCCATGCTGTGGGAATCCTTCGGGACGTACCTTTCGGTGACAGCCGGCAGGATGAAGAACATCCAGATGTGGATGCCAAAGACCAGGATGACCTGGAAGATGAGCTTGCCCAGCACGGTCTTGCGGAGGTAGAGCGCGCGGTCGATGACCATGGTGGTGAACTGGAAGAGCAGCATGACCAGGAAAGCCTCTGGCACTTGGTTTTCCGACAGCGAGGAGGTGATGTCGGCGGCCGCCGAGTATTTCTGGGGTGCAGGAGAGGTCAGGATGTGGCCCAGCCTCACCCCGCGGCAGGAGCGGGCTGCTCAGGGCCCTGTGGGACTCCCTGCTCACCCCAAAGGCCCAGAAGCCGAAGATGATGATGATGAAGTCGACCACGTCGGCCAGGAACATGTAGGCGTAGACGTCGGTGGCCGCGCGGTTCTGCGTGTACAGGATGTCCTGGAAGAACTTGCGCACTGGCTGGTACGCGTTCTGTGCCCTGCAGGGACGGGGGACACAGGGGACACAGGGGACAGGTGACTGGGACTGCACCCCACAGCCCCCACCCCGACCAGCACCGCCAGGACTCACATGGTGAGGAAGAAGCCCTTGACCCGCAAGCCAAACGCCTTCAGCTTCCGCTGAGCGTGGCTCTCTTCTGACACTTCCTCCTCCTCTTCCTCCTCCTCCTCCTCACCCCCTTGAAGTGAGGCACAGTGTGAGTGACAGCCAGGGTGCTGCAGGGCCACATCCTGCCCGACCCCAGCGCCCTGGGGGTGCCAGCCTTGCTCCTCACCAGGGCGTGAGGGCTGGCAACTGGTGCTCACCTTCCCCTGGAACCATCTCCGGTGCCTTCCTCCCCTGCTTCCTTCTCCTCCTGAAGCGGAGCCGCATGGTTCCAGTCCCCTCTTCCTGCTCCATGGACTCACCCTCTGGCTCCAGCTCCGGCTCCGGCCCCTTGGCTGCTCCCGGTGCTCCTGGCTGGGCTGGAGCCTCCAGCCCTTCCTCAGCCACCGCTGCTGGTGGGGACACGGCTTCCTCCTGCTTCTCCTCCCCTTCCTTGCTCTCCCGCTTCTCCTCCGTCGTCTTCTCGTGGTCCCACAGCCCATAGGACTGCAGAGGGGCATGGTCAGGGGTCCTGCTGCCCCCCAGCCCCACACACCTCAGCATCAACTGAGCACCCACCCCACAGCATCAACTCCCAACCAGCACTGGTGGGAAACCACGGCAGAACCTCCCAGCACCCAGTGAGTTCTGCCCGGACCCCTCAGGAGCAGCTCCAGCTCCCCCCAGATGCCCACCCACGGCCCAGGGCTCACCAGCAGCAGGGAGCGATGGAAGAAGAGGGCCAGGAGCTGCAGGAGGTCATACTTGATGTAGTGGGTGGTCTTCTCCAAGCCCAGGATGCGTGGTGGGAAGAAGGGCTTGCCCTCGTTGCGCAGCAGGATGATGTAGCCATTCCAGGGGAAGAACCCGAACTGGAAGAGGTATTTCACCACCACCATCACCTGTGGGGACGCCGGGGTCAGCGGGTGGCAGCGGGGGCCAGGTGGCACTGCCCCTTCGCTGGCCACCCCCTGCCCACCTCGGTGAAGATGATGGCGGTCATCCAGAAGCGCTTGGTGGGCCGGGGGATGGAAAGCATGGCCCAGAGGAAGACGAGGATGGGCAGGAAGAGGGAGATGATGGAGGCCGTGACCATGTTGTTGAGGATGATGATGAAGTAACAGACCAGCTCGGAGTGGGCGGTCACACAGCGGTACCCGGCCAGGAGCAGCTTCAGGAACCGGTTGTGGGATTGGTAGAATCGCTCTGACTCCTCCAGCTCGGAGACGCACATCCTCCTGCGGGATGCAAGGGTGGGATGAGCCCCCCCTGCCGCCCCCCAGCCCATCCCGCTGTCCCCACATCCCGCTGTCCCCACATCCACCTGCTCATGAGGAGCTCACTGGCGGTCCGCCTGCGCTGCTGGGGCAGGGCCAGGAACTGCTGGGCGTCAGCCACGTCCTCCTGGGACCCCAGGTTTGTCACCTGCTCCTGGCTGCCGGCAGGGATAACTCTTGGGCACCCGCTGGGGATGACACAGGGACAGGGTTGAGCCCCGTGCCCGCCTACCTCACCTGTGGCACTGCCAGCGGCCCCCTCGGGGGGTATCTATGCACCTGCCTGGAAGCGCCGCTTTGGGAATCTGCAGCCGAGGAGCTGGGCGGGCTCAGCTCCTGCGGGAACTCCTCCGGCGGCAGCAGGTAGAGCTCATCCGGGAACTCGCTGTTTATCTCCTCTCCCTGCGGCAGGCAGGGTGTCAGTGCCACCGTGGGCTGCCACCCCCGCGCCCCGGTGTCACCGCGGGCTCACCTTGGCCAGCCGCTGCGCCATGACGCATCTCTCGAGGCGCAGGACGTGGGACATGTCCGTGTGCTCCCGGGTGCAGGCGTCCAGCCACTGGGTCAGCCCGTCCACCAGGGCCTGGCACAGCAGCCACAGGAACCTCAGCGTGTTCAGTGCCCGCTGCAAGACGTTGCTCCGCTCTGCCAGGGCGAAAACAGGGGTGGGGAGGTCACTCGGTGCCCACTCAGACCTCCCCAGAATCCCCCCGCGCCGCAGCCCTGCCGCCCACCTACCAGAACTCTCCGTGTTCTCTTCCTCCTGGCCTTCAGCCCCTTCAGGAGCCTCCACCTCTCTCCTTGCACCATCCCCTGCAAGGGTCAGACCCCAGGGAAGGATGAACATCAATTCTGGGCTCTCCCATCCCCTGTCCCCCCGCATCCACCTTAAAAACCAGGGTGGGCACCAAAGAAGCTGCACAGCTTGTGCCCAACCTCACTGTAGGCACCAGAGAGTCCCCATGCACACTGGGAGCTCCCTGCCAGGGCACACAGCAGGCACCACGCAGGGCTGTGCCCCCTCCTGAACCCCGCAGGCCTATTTTAGGGTGTCACCCACACTGGGAGCTCCCTGCCAGGGCACACAGCCGGCACCAGGCAGGGCTGTGCCCCCTCCTGAACCCCCCAGGCCTATTTTAGGGTGTCACACACACTGGGAGCTCCCTGCCAGGGCACACAGCAGGCACCAAGCAGGGCTGAGCCCCCTCCTGAACCCCCCCCAGGCCTATTTTGGGGTGTCACACCCACCTGCAGCGCTCTCCGTGCTGGGTGGCTCTGGCTGCTCCTGCTGCCGCAGCACCGTCCTGGTGTTGGTCACCCAGGCCTGGTAGGCGAGCTGGAGGGGGACAGGGGCCATCAGCACCCTGGGGACACTGCTGGCCCCCCCCAGCTGCTCTGCTGTCCCCCAGCCCTGCTCACCTGGAAGGCGCTCGGCCTCTCCGGCCGTGGCTCCTCCAGCACCTCCTCCTCCTCCTCGCTGTCCGACTCGAAGAGGAAGTATTCCCCGGAATGCAGCACTGCCGGGGGGGGCACAGGGTGTCACAGCACAGCCAGGGCCATGGCGGGGGTGTCACACCCCAGACTTGCCCCGCTGCCATCTCCCAGGGCTCTGCCCGGCACCGAGGACACCCATGGGGACATCGAAGCCAACGACTCAACTGCCACGTCCCCAAAGCGGCGTCCCTCTGGCACCAGCGTTTGGAGGTGACCGACGTCGGTGACCCCAAACCCAGCCTGGCACCCCCATCCAACACCCCATTAGTGCTGGGGAGCAGGGAAGCCACGGTTAGTGCTCTGCGGCCGAGCCTGGGGACAGGGGACATGCGGGGTGTCACCCTGGCCAAGCACTGCCACCGGCGCCCCTGCGGTGTTAGCGGTCCCGGCGGAGGGACCTCTCCGAGGGGCCGTGCCCCGTTACTGCCCCGGGCCGGGGCTGTACCTGCGGCGTGGTCTAACCATGGCCGCCACCAGCGCTCCCTCTGCCGGGCCGGGTCCGCCGGGCCGCCGGGCGCTGTGGGACGGCAGACGGGGCTGAGAACGGCCGCACCCGCGGCACCCACCCCGCCTGGGGGGGACCTCGGGGTGGGAGGGGTCACCACGGGGCTCCGCGGGGCTCCACCAGGATGGGCGTCGGCGACGGGTCACAGTCCCACCCGCGTGTCTGGAGAGGGGCTGGGGACGCGGGAGGGACCCCCTGGCTCTCACCTGATCCGGCCCCTTCCTGCCCCGGGCCGCTGCCGCGGGGCAGCCGCTCCTGGTGGTACTTCTGCTGCTTGGCTCGGATCCGCTCCATCCTGGAGGCAGAGGATGCTGCGGAGCCCGCTCCCCCAGGGCCCCAGGGCCACCCCACACACAGGGGTGCCCAAAGGTGCAGGAAGAGAGGTCCCAGTGCCCCCCAAACCCACTCACTGCCGCTTCAGCTGGTCCAGAGACTTCCTCTCGGCTCGCCGGTGCGAGCGCAGGCTCTTCATGATGCTGGCCTTGAACAGTGCCACACCCCTGGGACACAGGGAGGGCGGAGGGTCAGGGGGGCCCCCGGCACCCATGGGGACCCTCCAGGACCCCAATCCCACCTGGAAGGCTGCAGGGCAGAGGCTTGGAGGTCCCACATGACGTGCAAGTAGTAGGAGCTGAGGAAGATGCGGCGCTGGAGCAGGAGGAAGAAGAAGCAGATGCTGTCCCAGATGATGCCAGCTTCCTCCACGGGCAGCGTGCAGTCGTGGTCCTTGGTCATCGCCTTGGCTGGCGGGCAGAGGTGCAGGCAGGTCAGGCAGCAGCCCAAACCCGCACCCCCAAGCCCCCAAATCCCCCCCAGACCAGCAACTCACAGTTGTAGTAGCCCTTGACGGTGCAGACGAGGCTGAAGAGCTGGATCACCCAGCAGAAGTTGTTCTGCATCTGCTGCACGAAGACGCAGGACAGGAGCTGCGGGGAGAGAGGGCGCACACGGCTCTGTCACCAGCTGTCCCCTCCCCAGGGGATCCCCGAGGAGCGGCACGTGGGCCAGGGCTCACCGACAGCATGTTTTTGGAGACGATGACGGTGATGTTGTAGAGGATGAGGCAGTCCCAGAGCACGAGGCGGGCGCGGGCCGGCTTGCGCAGCATGGCGCTGCCGGACAGCAGCAGGTAGAAGCAGGCCAGCAGGTAGCCCAGGCCGAAGAGGCTGATGCGGTTGGCACCGGCGATGAAAACCACCACGAGGACGACCCAGAAGAGAAAGCGGAACACCACCACCTTCGCCATGTCCAGGTAGGACCTGCGGATGGGGGTGGTCAGAGCGGGGGCCTTGTCCCCTCCCAGCACGGTCCCAGTCCCCCCACCAGCCCTGTCATGGGGGACAAAGTGCTTTGTCCCCATCTAGGGGGTCCCAACACCTGTGAGGGTCCAGCACCATCACCAATGGGGTGCTGGATCACCTCATCTCCTTCCAAAAGAGCCTCAGGGTGTTCCCACTCCAGCCATCTGGGGGGTCCTGTCCAAAGGGACCCCAGGCCCAAAGGGGTCCCAATCCCATCGTAGAGGATCCCAGCCCAGCATGTCCCACTGTGTGAAGGTCCCATCCTATCCATACTTCAAGGGGTCCCATCCCAGAGGATTTGCCATCCAAGGGTGGGATCTCTTCTTGTCCCTACCCCAAAGGGTCCCATCCCAGGGGGGGGACCCGTCTCGTCCACACCGCAAAGTTTGGCATCCCAAGGCTGGAATTCCAAGGGTGGGATTCCATTGTGCCCATATCCCAAGGGGTCTCACCCCAGCCGGGTCCCATCCTGTCCATACCCCCAGGGATCCCATCCCAGGCGACTGTCCCATCCGCCACCCACAGGAGATCCCATTCCCGTGGCCCCAGCCCGGGCGGGGGTGCTGTGCCGGGGGCACCCACTTGCAGTAGATGAAGTTCCGGGTGGGGTTGTAGTGGTCCTGTTCCCGGTCCAGCCGGTCGGAGTTGTCCCCGGCCGCCTGCAGCCACGGCTCGGAGCGCTCGGCCTCGAACACGCGCCACTGCTGGGCCGCGCACAGCAGCAGCATGAAGTCATCTGGGGGAACACGGCTCAGCCCGGGGCACGGGGTTCCCCAAAATGCTGGTACCCCCCAAACCCTTCCCCGGGGCGTGGGGCACTCCTGGCCACTCCTGCCCAGGATGGGGAGCTCATTAATTCCCTCCAGGCAGGTGCGGCTTTCCCAGGCCCCACCTCCTCTTTAACCGAGCTCCTCCTTGGGTGTGGATCTCTCCAGGCCCCTTCTCTTCCCAAAAGAGGCTGGGAAAACAATTAAGTTCTCCCAAAAAAGGGTGGGCTTTGCCATGACTCCCCGTCCAAGAGGGTGTGTGTGATTTAAGCTCTGCCTCCAAGGGAGTGGGGCTCTTAAAGCTCCTCCACCCCTCCTGCCTGTCCTTTCCCCTCCTGGAGGCAGGATGGGACCCCACTGATGGACCCCACAGGCTGGGGGGGGGTCAAGGGCTGGAACAGGGCACCCCACGGGCACAGAGGTGCCAGGGGCTGGAGCAGGGGGTCCAGGGCACCCCGTGGGCAGGGGGCTACTCACTGATGAGGTTGGTGGATTTGGGAGCCTGGAAGAAGTCGGGCAGGTAGAGCCACTTGATGAGCGCCGAGTTGAAGGGAACCGTGTGGCTCCAGCGCCACGGATAGTCTGGGGGGACATGGGGGGCACGATCAGCGCCAGGCCCCTCCTCCAGCCCCTTCCCAGGGCAGGCAAATGGTGCCCCACAGACAGGCCGGGCCGCCCTTACCCATGCAGAGGGCGGGCGGCATGCCCACGCACAGCAGGTACTGGTAGAGGAGGAAGACGACGAGGAAGAGGCAGTACTTGGGCCAGAGGCGGGCGATGGCCGCGCGCCGCCGCCGCGTCAGCATCACCACGAGCCAGCAGCCGTGCAGGATCACCAGGAAGTTCATGCGCTGCCCGATCACGTTCACCATCATCAGGAAGCAGATCTGGGGGTGCAGGGGGGTGCGGGGCTCAGCACCGGGGTGCTGCGAGCGCTGGGACCCCCCCTCCCCACAATGTCCACGCTCCCACCTCCAAGCCAAACTTGTAGTAGAAGTAGTTGATGAAGTATTTGGCGCAGCTGACGAGGCCGAGGTCGAGGTGCTCACGGGAGATGTCCTCGAAGATGGTCTCGGTGACGGGGGCCACCAGTTGGTGCTGCTTGCGGTGGTACTGCTGGCGCCGGTACACCACGGCCTCGAACACCAGCAGCAGCAGCACCTGCAGGTGGTTCTGGGGGAACAGGGGGTGCTCAGGACCACGGTATGAAGCCAAGAATCCCCCCCAGGTGGTCCTCATAAAAAGCATCTCCCCAGGTTCTCAGAAGAGATGCTCAGGACCATGCTGTGAAGCCAGGAATCCCCCCAGGTGGTCCTCATAAAAAGCATCTCCCCAGGTTCTCAGAAGAGATGTTCAGGACCACGGTGTGAAGCCAAGAATCCCCCCAGGCGGTCCCCACAACATCCCCGTGCCCACCTGGACGTATCCCAGGTTGGGGAAGCCCTTCCGGATGCCGAACCAGTTGGCAGGATCCACGGGGCCGCGGTACAGCGTGGAGTTGCCCAGCTCCTCTGGGGTCAGGTTGGTGCCGTTGGGTAGGGGCTGCAAAGGGGAGCAGCAGGGGATGGGTCAGTGCCCCCCAGCCCCCCCGGACCCCCTCTCCAGCCACAGAGCCCCCCAAGAACCGGCCCCGCCGGGCACACCTGGGTGCAGTTGCTGGAGTACTCGCGGGGGTCCACGACCTTGAGCTGGTAGAGCATCTTGCAGACGATGATGATGCAGGTCCAGACGGTGGAGAGGCACGAGGCCATGTGGCGGAAGCGGCAGTAGGGCATGGCCACGGCCCACAGCAGCACCAGCAGGAAGTTCATCAGCGAGACCTGGGGCAGAGGCCGTGTCAGCACCTCGGGGGGGCCCGGCTGAGCCCCCCAACCCTGCCCCCGCAGGGGTACCTCCTCCAGGGCCACCCAGACGGTGTAGAGAGCCACCATCTTGAGGACGTGGAGCTCCAGCAGGCGCCTCACGAAGACCTCCCCGCGCGTCACCGTGTCCGAGAACGTCCGGCCCAGCACGATCAGGCGCTCCAGCACCAGCCCCCATTTGTTGGACTCTGTGGGACGTGGACCCTCGTGGACACCCCCGCAGCCTCCCTGGCTCTGGGGACACCCCAGCCCATCCCTGTGTCCTCCTTTGCTCAGAGAACACCCCAATCCGTTCCCACAACCCCCCACATCTGGAGAACAACACCTGGATTGGTCCCCAGTCCATCCCTGCAACCTCCACCCTCTTCCTGGCTCAGAGGGCATCACGATCCATCCCTGTCTCCTTCCAGACTTGGAGGAGACCCCAATAAATCCGTGCACCACCCTGGTCCCACCCTGGCTTTCAGGACACCCTGATTCATCCCCACACTCTCTCAGCTCCTTCCTGGTTTGCAGGACGCCCCAATCCACCCCCATGCCCTCCCAGCCCCTTCCTGGCTCAGAGGCCATCCCAGTCCCTCCCCATACCCTCCCAGACTTGAAGGACACCCCAATGCATACCCTGAAGGTCTCTTCCAGGTTTGGAGGATGCCCCAATGCATCTCCCCACACTTGGATATCAACCCAAATCCATCTCCCTACCCTCCCAGGTCCCTCCTGGCTTGGAGGACACCCCATCCCAGCCCGTCCCCCATCCCTGCCCCGTACCCAGGGACTCGGTGTCGGAGTCTCCAGACCGGGCGGTCTCGGCAGCGGCCGCATCCCGCAGCAGGCGGCTCCCGTGCAGCTCCTCAGACCTGTGGGAAGGGGGGCTCAGAGCAGGGACGGGGGGCTCGGGGTGCAGGGGGGTCACCCGGCACTGGGTCCTACCTGGGGATGTGGCAGGGGGCTGGAGAGGGGGCGCGGACGTGCTCCAGGTCGGTGATGAGCATGAAGGGCTGGTGGAAGTAGTGGAGCTGGAGGATGCAGGCCAGGAGGAAGAAACCCGTGATGAGGATGCTGGAGAAGAGCTTGGAGACGCTGAACTGCTCCAGGCCCAGGTCACTCAGCCTGGATGGGGAGAGGAGGGTCAGCACACGGCCTCATCCCTCCCACCCCAAACAGACCCCGAGCCCCCACGCCAGGGCTCAACCCCAACCTGCTCCGTGCCTCAGTTTCCCCATGTGCAACCCAGCCCTTGGCCGTGCCCTGGTGCCACCACAGGGCTGGGGACACTCACTGGTCATCAGTGAGGCCCGTCAGGTTCCTCCAGTACATGGGGAAGTCCTCGAACTGGTAGGTGTAGTTGGCGATGAGCACCAGCATGGTGTAGGCCACCACCAGCCACCAGAAGCCCTTGAGCACCTTGCGCCACAGGCTGTAGTACACCTGTGAGGACAGGGACATCAGCAGGGCCACCCTGGGGACGGCACAGGTCCTCGGGGGTCCCCAGCCCCCCTACCTGGAACAGGATGAGGCAGAGGAGGAAGAGGAGCATGTAGACGATCTTGTAGACGACGAGGCGGCCGGTAAAGGTGACCACGATGAACATCCCGGCGCAGACACAGATCCAGAACTTGGCAAAGAAATTCCTCACCACCTCCCCCAGCTTCTGCAGCACATCCCGCATCTGGCTGGTGTCTGTGGGGCACGGAGGGGCTGCAGGAGCCGGGCGGGGGGCACCGGGGTCCCCCCCACGGCTGTGGGGTGCTCAGCCTGGCACGGTGTGGGCGACGCCAGGAACCCTCACCCGTATCCGTGACGGACACCTCCAGGAGCGGCGTGGCCGGGGACCTCCTCGTTAGCACCTTCTCCGTAACGAACTGCCGCAGCAGCATCCAGAAGGTGAGGGTGAGCAGGAGCTGTGGGGACAGGCGGTGAGCGGGGACAGGCGGGCGCGGGCGGGGACACGGGTGGGACAGCGCCACACTTACCTTTGCCCCCAGGGCCATGCAGGGGTACCTGGGCTGCACCAACCCCAGCTGCTGCAGCTTCATGAAGCTGATGCGGGTGGGCAGCTCGGGGGACAGGTCCATGGCCCAGACGTACTGCAGGCTGCACAGGGTGACGGCGTAGAGCACCAGGAAGGGCGAGCAGAGCATGGCGAAGTGCCGGCGGCTCCGCACCGTCCAGATCAGGCACGACCAGAGCAGCAGCACGAAGGTCAGCCAGCTGTGGTAGGTGATGCTCCACACCTGCGGGCAGGGAGGATGAGGGCTCGGCCCAGGAGGTGCCCCCACCGTGCCCGTGTCCCCTCTCCGTGGCCATATCCCCTCCCAGCTCTTTACCATCATGGCGATGAGGGCGGACACGTAGCTCTGCTTCATGAGGACGTGGCCCAGGGTGTGCAGGGGCAGCCACGCCGCCGGATGCCTCCTGCCTGGCATGGGGAGGGGGCATGTGAGGCAGCCCCGGGCTGCAGGCAGGGTTTGGGGAGTGGGGGGCGTGAGGCACCCCCGGGCTGCAGGCAGGGGAGGGGCTGGGGTCAGGCTTACGTGCGCTCAAGATGTGGATGGTGCAGTTCTCGGTGCTGGCGCTCGGCTTCCCAGTGTTGGGGGACAGCATGGGCTGAGGGCAGAGAGGGCTCAGAGCCCACCCTGGCGCTCCCATCCCGCACCCATTCCCCGCACAGCCCCCAGACCCACCTTGGTGTCCTCGACCACACGGTCCGTGTCCTTGGGCCAACTCTCCAGCTCCACCAGGTCCCTCGAGCACGGCCGTGCCGGCGGCCCTGTTCTCTGCGAGGGGCAGCAGCCAGCTCAGGGCACCCACTGCCACCGCTGGGGAGCAGGACCGTGCCCCAGCCCCCCGCCAAGGCACCCCGCACCGCGGGCACCCCACTGCCCCCCGCCTCCCCTTGCGCCAGGGCAGTCGCAGCCAGGCACACACTGTCACCGTTGTCACCACGGTCACCATCGGGGTCCAGCTCAGCCCTGCAGCCCCTCACCTTGGCATCCAGCCAGCGCAGCTTCACCAGGGTGGCCACGGTGTAGTAGAGCAGGAGCAGGATGCCAGGGTTGGCGTAGACGGGCCAGGGGTAGCTGGTGTTGAGCTCCAGGGTGTTGGGCTGGGAGCAGTTGTGGTACAGGATGATGTCCTTGAAGCCGAACACCCTGTGGGGACAGAGGAGGTGGCATTAACCCCCCCAGCCAGAACCGGGAGCCAGGGTCCCATCCCGGTGCTGGCACCAGAGGGATGCTCTGGCCATCGTCCCCGGGGTGGGATGGGGCAGCTCACCCCGTACCTCACGGGGACCCGGGGCACGCTCCCGCCCCATGGACTCACCGTGCCCAGATGGTGGGGGGTGGGAAGACCCCCTGGACGAAGGGGGTCTGGTAGGCATAGAGGCACAGGAGGTGGCCGGCGCTGTAGATGCCGACGAGGACGCAGAGGACGTTGAAGGCGCGGCGGCTGGTGGGGAGGTGACAGGCCCACCACGTGCACAGCCCCACGAAGAGCAGGAAGTAGACGCTGGAGGAGGCGGAGGGCAGGGTGATCCCTGGGGAGCAGCGCCCCGCGGGCGGTCAGTGCACAGCCCGGCAGCCCCCAGGACCCAGCAGCATCCCACTGGACTGGGAGCATCCCGCTGGACCCAGCACTCCTCCTCAGAGCAAGCATCCCTTCCCCTTGGACCAAACATCTCCTCCCTCTCGGTCCAAGCTTTCCCCCTTGGACTCTTAATCCATCCTCCTCAGACCAAGCATCACTCCTGCTTGGAATGAGCATCCTCCCTCCTCGGACTGAGCAACCCCTCCCTCCCCAGAGCAAGCATCTTTTCCTCCATAGATCAAGAATTTGACCCCTGGAATGAGCAGCTCTCCCCCTGGATTGAGATTCCCCTTTGGACTGAACATTCTCCCCCCTTAGACCAAGCATCCCTTCTCTCTGGACTGTTTTTCCCTCTGGACCAAGCATCCCTCCCTCCATGCACTGAGCTTTCCCCCTTGGATGGAACATCCTCCCCCCCCAGACCAAGCACGTTTTCCCTCGGACCGAGCATCACAACCCCCTTGGATTGAGCGTCCCCACTTTGGACCAAGCATCCCACCCAGCAGCCCCCCGAGCCCCCCAGCTCACCACGGGCCCCCCACATCCCGTGCCCACCTGCCAAGGCCAGCAGCAGGACGGCCAGTCCCTTGCCAGCCTCCCAGAGCAGCCAGTGAGCCTTGTCCCACAGCCGGCTGCTCAGCCGCGTGTCCCTGTTGGCCGCGCGGCGGTGCCACCCCACATCCTTCTCTTCCCTCTGCCAGGGAAAACCAGGCTGGCGTGAGCTCCATGACCTGATCCCGGGCAGCTCCTGGCCGTGCCTCAGTTTCCCCGCTCTGGGGAGGGCAGGGGTGGCCGGCCAGGTGGGCACGGTGCCCGGCACCTGGCCGCGTTTATCTCGTCAGCCGCCTGGAAAGCGCCTCCAAAGGGCGGCTGTTTTTCTTGGCACCGGGATCCGGGTTCCCAGCACTGAGCTTTTCTCCAGGCTGCCTCCCGCGCCGGCCCCGGGCTCACGGCAAAGGCACCCGCGCCGGCCGCTGCTCCGGTTACAGCGCGGCACGGCCAGGGCCAGGCACGACAGCCCGGGGCAGCGGGGAGCCCCCAGAGCGGGGCTGGGGGTGCCACTGGGCTGTGTCTGCCTGGGTGACCCCAGCGGCGTGGGCGCAGCGTCACGGTGCCCTGCTGGCACTGCCGGCACGGCACAGCACGGCACAGCACGGCACAGCACGGCACAGCACCCAGCCCTGCGCCAGCGAGCTCCAGCTGGGGGCCAGCACCCCAGAACTGCCCACGCCACCGTCCCGACTGTTTGCCAGGATCCCTGCGGCAATGCCGGAGCAAACGCGGGCACTCCTCCACGGCCAAGTCACCCCAGGCCATGTGACAATGACCAAACCCTCCACCCTGGCCAAAACTGCCCCAAACTGGGTCCCCGACCGCAGGGGATGTCCCCATGCCAAGCCCCCGTGTCCCAGGCTGTGCCCAGGGAAGGGACAGGGACAGGCGGGCGGGGACCCGGTGAGATGCAGACGGTGGGATGTCCCCACGGCACCGGGGGTGGCTCTCACCCGCTCAGAGGACTCTAGGGACACGGGATTCCGTCTGTTGGTGGCGGGGCCCAGGCGGCGGCACAGGCACAAGGACAGGGATGAGACCAGCAGGATGCCAACGTCGGGCGCCACGAGCCGCACCGAGTTGGGAATGTCGCTCAAATCCAGCCTGGGGAGAGGGCGGGGCAGGGGAGGGCTCAGGGGTGACCCCCAGCCACTGCCGGCCCCCAGCCCCACACCACCGGGGTGCCCTTACCTGGTGACCCCAATGTGCCGAGCAAGGACCTCCCAGGAGCTGCCTGTGGGCAGAAGGGGGGCACTGAGTGGGGCAGAGCCTGCGTGGGCAGGCTCTGAGCACCCCCCCACCATGGGGAGAGCATTCCCACGCGTGGGATTGCAGGATGGGCTCTGTGCCCAGCGCAGTGGGCACCCGGCAGACACCTTGGCATGGCACAAGACGTCCCCAGAGCTGGCACGTGGCTGGGACTCTGCAGAGCCTCAGCAGCCCCCCAGCACCAGCAGGATGGGTCCCACAGGTCAGCAGCTTGAGGGTGCAGCCCCAGGGCAGCACAGGGAGCAGAGCTGAGGGTGGGTGAGGGTGGGCACAGGGAGCAGAGCTGAGGGTGGGTGAGGGTGGGCACGGGCACCCGCTACTCACAGCTGGGCCCCAGCAGCTGGTCCAGGACGGGCAGCGTGCGCAGGCATATCTGGAAAACCAGGTGGGCGAGGAGGAAGAGGATGCTGGTCCCCAGCAGAGCTTTGAGGATGCGGCTGGTGTGACCTGCGAGGCACAGGCAACCTGTCACCCACCACCCAAGGACACCCCGGGAACCCCAGCAGGGAGCCTGCACCCTTGGGAAGAGCTGGGAAGGGTGCACCGTGCCCAGAGATTCCAGGGCTCTGCCCCAGGGACGGGATCCCACCAGGGCTCTGCCCACCTCACTGTTCACCCAGCACAGCCCGAGGGCACCCCAAGAGCAAAGCCCTGGACCACGAGCCTCTCCACGTCCCTGCAGCACGCAGCTGGCACTTCCCTGGCCCTGCTGGACAGGAACTGCACCGGGATGCAGTCAGCATCCCCATCCCTGCCGGAACGTCTCGTGGGAGGGCTCCAGGGGTCCCCCCACACTCCAAACCCTGTCAGCCCTTCCAGCAGCTGCAGCCGTGCCCCCATCCCACCCGGCTCTCCGGGCCCCGTGCCCATTTTCCTGGCCAGGGGGTGGGGTGGGCAGCGAGCCCACCACAGCTGCGAGCCGGCCTGGGGACGGCCCCGGGCCAACAGCTTTCCCTCCACTTGTTTTTTCCTGTAAATCCACGTGAAGGCTCTCGGCAGCGCCGGGATCCGGGGGCCGTGCGAGCCCATGAAATATTCAGAGGGTAAAGCTTTTAGCTGCGGCCATGCCAGGCGCTGGGGGTGGGGTCAAAGCCGGGCACTGGGGGGCTACGGGCACCCCGTGCCCACCTGCCCCGGTGTGGGCCACCCCCGGCAGCCACCACGATGCCCCAGCACGCCGGGCAGGGCGGAGGGGCTGCTCGTGGTGTGCCCACACAGCCCAGCCCTGAGGTTTTTGGTTAATAAGGCTCCAAACTGCCCACTCTGGAGCAGGAGGGCTATTAATAGCCACACTGGGCTATAATTAACAGAGAGAGGCTCCACACGGAGCCACACTGCCCAGCCGGGGTGAAAC
Organism: Callaeas wilsoni; assembly: GCA_013398955.1. Taxonomy (NCBI): domain Eukaryota; kingdom Metazoa; phylum Chordata; class Aves; order Passeriformes; family Callaeidae; genus Callaeas; species Callaeas wilsoni. The sequence continues at coordinate 6,329 of VWPU01014684.1, read as the reverse complement.
CGCAGCGAAGGTGCCCGCGGGAGGGGGGAGGCAGCCCCGCTGCTGCCCACCCCACCTGTCCCACCCCTGCACCCCCAGGTGAGCCCCTTACCTGCGGTGAAGCGCGGGGAGGGCCCCGGGAACCAGGGCAGGAGCAGCAGGAAGAGCAGGTACACCAGGGACAGCACGTTGTAGCGGAAAAGGCAGGCTGGGGACAGAGGGACAGGGTTAGTGACAGCGATGCGGCATGGGGAGGGCTCACAGCTGCACCCCTGCACCCTGGGGATCTCCAAAAGAGAGGCACCCCGAAATGCCAGGTGGTACTGGGGTCCTGGGGTGATGCCAGGTAGGACAAGGGGGTCAATCCCCAAAAAAAATGCCGTTGGAAAGAGAGACACAGGCAGGACCCCAGGCTGCACCACTCCTGGTGACCCACACGAGTGACAAGGAGAAGAGGGGACACCAGAGGGGTGACAGGGGAGCAAGAGCCATGAGAAAAATCTGCTGCGTTTCCACATCATTCCCACAAAACCACACTGAGGACTGCAGGGACCCCCATGACCGGGCTGGGACCCCACCCGTGACCCCCCTGGGGCTGGCACAGCACCTGCCCCCAGCCCTGCCCTGGGTGTGCCACCAGCTCAGCACCTTCCCCCTCACTTATTTTTAGACCTAAATTACAGCTTGTTTGGAGGCACGAAACTACCGGAGGAGCCGGGCTGAGCCAGCGCCCTGCGGAGCTGCCACCGATGGGGACAGGGATGGGGACAGGGACGGCACGGCGGGGACATGGCAGGGCAGCTGCCTGTCAGACGCAGCGTTCCTGTCACCACACGGACAGTGACAGACACCGGCACATGCACCGGCAGGAGCTGGGAGCATCCACAGGGCAGCTCCGAGGCCACGGGAACGGGCAGCGCCACCGAGACACCCCCGGAACCAGCGCCTGGCTGGAGATGGGGGGGATGAGCTTTGTCACCGTGCCCCGCTCCAGGCAGTCCCAGGACATCCCCCCATCCCCTCTGCTGCAGACCGGAGGGACACGTCCCACCAGCAGCGGGGGGATCCCCCCGGGACAGCCCAGGGAGGGGACAGCCCACGGAAGCAGTCTCGGTGACCCCCGGCTCTGCACGGCCAGGGCAGGGAGCTGCTCCCCGTGGCACCCCGGGTGGGAAGGGGGTGAGACGGGGGGCTCAGAGGGCAGCCCTGACCCCGTGGGCCTGGGGGGTGAGGGGGGCCCGGCCGGGCGCCAGGGACGTGCTCAGCACCGCAGCCCGGCACGGCCCTTCCTGTGTTTACGAGGTTTCAATGGGACAACACATCCTGGGGTGAGGGACAGCGCGGCCGGGGGGGACAGCGGGGCACCCTCGGAGGACGCGGGGCGGCGGGAGGGAGCGCCCAGGAACGCCCCACGCTGGGGCTAAAACCGGCTCCAGCCCCGCAGCGGGGTCCCCGCGTGTCCCCAAGGCTGCGGAGCACAGCCCGGCCCCGAGCAGCGGTGGGGGGCACCGGGAGCCCGCGGCGGGGGCACCAGGACCGTCACCAGCGGCCACCTCCCCGCGGTGACCCCGGGCCGCGTCACCTCCCGCACGCCGCTGCCGAGGGCTCCTGGCTGTTTCGGCAAACCATGATCTCATGGAGCAAATATTCCCCGGCCCGCGCCAGCCGAGAGGAGCCTTCCCGGCACGGGGGCGAGACGCTGCTCCGGCTTCCGTGGGAGCCGGGCAGGCCCCCCCTGGCCACCGGCACCGCCGTGCCAGCGCCCACCCAGCCCACTGCCCACCTTGGGGTGAACCAGCCCCACCGTGAGCCCCCGGCCCGGCCACGGCCACGTGCTGGGTGCTGGTGGCACCGAGGGCACACGGTGGCATCGCTGGGTGTTCCAATGGGAACAGGGATTGTGGGGAGACCCACAGGCACGGCTGGGCACTGGGGGGGTACCCACATGCTGACCCCGTTATTCGGTGCCACCAGCATGCCCGGGACCCTCTGGCTGGCGGCTCACCCTGCACCCCTCGGGCATCACCAGGAAAGCTCCCAGCACTGCTCCATGGCTTCAAGCAGGATGAAAAAGGACAGAAAGAAGGTGGTGACAGCCTGGTTCGGGAGCACCCTCGGAGCCCGGCTTGGCACCCACCCGGCTGCACCGGGGCGTGCCGTGCCAGGGTGCGTGGGTGCTCCGTCCTGCAGTTGGAGGGAACCGGTTCCCCGCAGTGCTGACAGTGGGGAAAGTGCCGGCGCAGGGAGAAAAACCAGTTTGGCGTGTGGGGAGAGCAAACCCGCCCTCCGAACAGCCGGCCGGCTGGGTGGGTGGGTGGGTGCAGCGACATGGCACCGACGGCCCCCTCCCCACATTAAGCTGTGCCCTCGCCCACGACACTCCGAGGTGTCTCTCTGAGCACTCTCACCTTGTCCTCTAAGTCAGGTATCCTGGATTGGCATCCCAAATTCCTGTTTGCCCAGCGCCGTGACCCCAGGAGCAGCTGGAGCAGCTCCCATGAGTTCACCACCACCGCGGCCGGCACCGGCAGCACGTGAAATATTAACAACGAGCCGGGAGGAGGATAAATTGCAGCACTGGGGAGCTGGGCGGGACGTGCCGGGGTTCCTCCATGCCAGCCTTAATTGAATTCCCTCGTGGGAGGGGAATGGGGTCACTGGGCACCAGTGGCAAAGTGGAGGCAGCTGGGAGGAGTCGGCATCAGCGTCTTTCCCAGCGCACTGGGCCGGGAAGAGCGGCTGCGGGAGAGGGTTGGGGTCTGGCAGCCCCCTCCCCGCACCAGGCACCATTCCACACCCAGCCGGCTTCCAGGATGGATCCGGTCCCACCTGCACGGGGAAAGGGGGCTCCCCAGACCCCGCGGGGCTGGGGGAGTCCCACACACCGGCCCTGCACCATCGCTCTGCATCCACACCGCGCTTGGCACCGGCGCAGCCGCTGCTCTGCAGGGACCTGCGGCCGCTCAGGATTAATTAGCAGAGCTCTTTAATTCCCTGCCCTGCTCACTCACACGGGCCCGTTACCTGCTGCCCGAGCCAGGCAGCTCTGCCAAGCTGCCTCCCAGTTCGCCAGCCCCAGCTGGGGACCCCAGGGACCCCGACGGGGTCCCCAAGGTGTCACTTTGCTCCCAGGACCCTGCACCCGCTGGCTGCAAACCAGAGGCAGGATGATGAACCCTGGGCACAGAGGCCTCGTCCCAAAATCCCGTCAGTGTGGCTCTGCCTATCCCAAAATCCCATCAGTCCCAAAGCAACAAGCCCTTGGGCAAGCGGAGCTGGCCACCGGCACATTCCCAGCCCCAGCCTCAGCTCCTCTTTCCAGGAAAGAACAGCCCCACCGGTTCACCCACCATATCCTGTTTTTGTGGAAAGTTAATCCCGATCCCGCCAGCTCCCGACCCTGCTCCTGGGAATGCCGCAGGAGATGCCCCGGCGGGCTCTGGTACCAGTGCTGCCAGCCTGGGAAATCCCTGGGAAATGAGCAGGAGCTCACGCCATGGGACAGGGAATGCAGGGGCTTGGGGACAAGCGTCAGGGGACACCCCCTTCCCTGGCACATGCCAGGATGGCACAGCTCGTCCCACAGGGTTCCCAGAGCTGCAGGCTCAGCGCTGGGACACAGGAGGATGCACATTCCCAGATCCACCAATATTCCCAGTGGGGCCACGACCGTGGCTGCCATATGGCAGCGCCAAGCAGTGCCCAAACCCTGCTGTCCTCACCCAAAGGGGACCCACTGTGCCCCTGGGGAGCTCCCCACGGTGTCCCCCACCTCAGTGGGGCTGTGGGGGCTCGGTCCTGGGCACCCAGGCCCTGCATCTCCATCCCATCTCATCCTCTCATCCCATCCCCTCCCCCTGCGCCCGGGAGGAAGCAGCAGTTATTGCTTTATTGCTCTTGGAGACAGCAGTAGCTTCGCCTTTTTTTTTTTTTTTTAATATAGTTTTTTTTTCCTCCTCTATTTTATTTCTCTTGGTTTTATAAAAAGCACCTGACCGCAGGAGGCAGCTGCTGCAGCCCACGCTGGCACCCAGCTGGGCTCCAGCCCTGCGGCACCCGGGACCCCCCAGCACCCTGGAGGGGCGGGGGGGCTGTGCCCCCACATGAGGAGGTTTGGGGGGCACCGCAGCGCCAGGGAGGGGGTGCCACCCTCACCCGTCACTTCTGCCCGAGCGCCACGGAGCCACGGATCAGCGTGGCCACGACTGGCACCGGGGGTGCCCGGTCCCCCCTTGTTCGGGATGTGCTGTGCCCCCCACAGCGGCTCCGGCACCCCAGAATCCCAGCAGGAAGGACGGCGCCGAGGTGGGAATACAGCCCAGGGCACGGCTGGGAGCGCCCCGCGGGGTCTGGGCCGTGCCGGCCGCGGGAAGCCGGGGGGCTGCCGTGGGAAGCGGGGGCCGCCCCGAGCCACGCCGTGGGGCCCAGGTCCTGCGCCTCCACTCGCCCCGAGCTGGCCGGGAGCCGCGAGCAAACATCCTCCGGACGTTTGGGAAGAGCCAAACTGCCAGGGAAGGAAGGGCCGCAGGCGGGTCGTGCTCCGGGGCAGTTCCTCCCACCCAGGTGCAGTGGGACGAGCCACAGCCCCCCGTGCCTCAGTTTCCCCCGGGTGCTATTGCGAGACCCCTGGGCGCTGCTGAGTCACCCCCTCTCGCCAATCAGCTGGAGCAGGACGGAGTCCCCGCCCAAGTGGGGCCCCAAATTTAAACAAGCCACCTACAAGCTCACCAGGGGGCACAGCAAGGTCACCAGTGTCCCCAGCTGTGGGGGACCGGGGGTCCCCAGCACGTCCAGTGCCGGAGCAGGGTGAAGGGCCAAGCAAGCCCGGCACGATTTGGGGCCAAATCAGCGCTATTTGGAGGGCGAGGGCCCCACGGGAGGCTGCGCCCGGAGGCCACGTGTCAGCCCAGGCACCCACGGGATGCACCCGGCAGCTCCCGCGCCCCGGCCCGGCCGCTGCACCCCTGCCCAGGCAGCACAGCCCCTTCTCCCAGCCCCGCTCGTGGGCTGGGTTATAATTAACCTCCTCACATCCTGCGCGATGCTCTGAGTCACTGCCCCAGCAAACCAAAAGAAAAGCAGCTTTTTCAAGAGTCACCGACTTCCTCTGCCAGCGAGGCTTTGGCACGGCCAGCACCCCGAAACCCAGCCCCGCTCCCCAAAACACAGCTGGGAACGGGGCTGCTCGGCTGGATGCGCCCCCCTCGGCCGGGCGCAGGTCGCTCTCTCTCCAGGTGACACTATCCCAAAAGCCATTCTAGTGCCACCCCAAAAGCCACGCCAGGGCTTCCCGGGGTTCAGGCCCCTCAGCACGGGTGGTGCGAGCCCGGCGTTGGTGGCAAACAGACCCAGCCCGTGCCCGGCACAAGGAGCCCCTTGAACAATCCTGTTTATAAAGAGGTTTTTCCTTTGCGTCTACGCAAACGCAGCGTCCCCGAAGAGGCTCCGGAGCAGCCGGGCTTCAAAGAGCCGATTCTTGTCCTGCGCGTCCCGGGACACGGGGATTTTCCAGGCCGGTGGCCAGCCGGTTGCCTCGGTGGGTGGCACATCTGCCATCAAAGGCCGACAGAGCTGGGAATGGGCTGGTGGCAGCTTGGGGACCACAGAGCCACAGGGGCTGGGGTGGGCACTCTGCTTCCCGGTATCCACCCGGGCACGGAGACAGGATAGGTGCCAGCTGCCCGCCGGGCATCGCCCACCCCGGCCCCCCGCACCCTCCCCACCCCCCACCTTGCAAGCGCAGCAGAGCGAGTGCGGTGACACGGCTGTGACCGAACTGGGTCACCTGCAGCCCAAACAGCCCCCGGCTGTCGGGGGACGGGGGGGACACGCACACGCCCTCCCGCCCCGGAGAAAGTCGCAGCGTTACCCGCGAGTGGGCTCGGTCACGGGTGGAGAGGGGCGGAATTTAGGGCGATCCCCGCGGAGAGACCGCACCACCGCCCGTCCGGACACGGAACCCTCCCGGAACCACCGGCGGCTCCTCCCGACGCGGAGATCCCAGCCCCGGTTCCTGGATGCAGGGACCCGCTCGCCCCTGGCTTCACGGCACTTCCCGCGCCCCTCGCTCCACGTGCTGGGGGAGAGCCCCCGCGCCCCGCAGCCACCGGCGAGCGGCGGCAGCCGCCGGGGCAGCCCCGGGGGGGTTCCCCCGAACCACCCTCTCCCCGGGCGGGGGACCCACGCGGGTCACCTTTGGGGGATCCCCGCGCCCCGCGGACCCGGCCGCCCCACGCGTGGGGGACCGCGAGCCCCGCACTCACCGGCGAGCAGGGCGAGCGGCAGCAGCAGCCAGTAGAGCCCCGCGCAGAGCCCCCGCCGGTTCATCCCGCCCGGCCGCCGCGGCGGGG
>VWPU01014680.1:0-38732 GCA_013398955.1 Callaeas wilsoni | reverse complement strand
CCCTTCCAAGCCTCAGTTTGAGCTGCGCTCTATCTTTTCAACGAGTGTTGTCCAACAGCACATCACACACAGAGCTGTTTTACAAAGGAAATAATTGCTGTTTGGTCTTGTTTTCATTTGCTCTCTGTACTTGCTCCAATGTTTGTAAGAGGAGCAAAAGGGCCGCTTGAGAAAGGCATAGTGAGAATATGCATTTCCTTGAAGGGGCATGAGAAACAATATCATGCTGGCCTACTTCCAGACATCCTGAAACTGCTGTGGAAAGTAAAATATACTGATTATCTTTAAAATCTACTTTTTTTCACTTTCACTCTGGTAATTTCCATTCCCTTTTAAGTAATAATGCAACAGCTTTACCTGCGCTTTATCACAAACCTGAGTGGAACATGTTCTTGGCACTGGAATGAAAAGGGGCAGTGCCCTCTCCATGACTGTATGCTTGCCTGAACATCATATTTCACATTTATATTCTACCTGGAAGTTGTCAGATGTATTATGTCATGTCCAGTAAGTACTTTATAAACATCATCGTATTTTAGCGAGAGCAATCTCTTCCTGTGTGCCTGCATAAGGTGATACATCTCAGCAAATAAAATTCCTGATTGAACAATCACTTCAATATCTGCCTTGTTTTCCTTATGGCATTAGTTCCTGAAATATTGAATTTTTTACTTCATGTCTCTACACTACTTAAACCCTACTGATAGTACAGAGCAAATTTGACTTAAACATTTTGCTCCTATCTTGAAATTAACTTTCTCGAGGCAATTTCAGCCTTTTTTCACTCAAATACATCTAGGCAATTTTGCTCTTCATCTGGATAAGCTGAAAGGAGGATTTTTGTATCATTGCTGATGTGAAGCCTTTACCACCAATTGTCATAAATTCATGTCATAAAGACAGCAGAAGTGTAGCTTCTGTTTCAAGACGTCAGTCAAAACATTTCCCCCCAGCTCTGATTTATACAGGTAGCATTAAAACACAGCATGTTTTCCCCAGTCAAGATTTAAGGCATAGAATTTCCTCTAATCCATATCCACTACCTGGTATAAATTCACTTTAATGTTGAGCCATATTTGTGACATGCACATTTTTAGTATTTTTTTAAGGAACGTGGCTTAAGCTCTGGGCTAACAGAAGGATTGAAAAAACTGTCACTTATATAATTTTTTTTTTTTTTTTAAACTTGTATACCAAAACTTTTCAGCTTTTTATTTCTTACATGGAAATTACTGAGTGGTGTTTCCTATTTTATTTCATTTGAATCAAGGACATCCAATTTAACACAAGCCACTACTGGAGAAGCAGTTATGTTAACAATACCTAGAAATAAAATTGGCAAACAGGCTGTCCCTCAAGGTTCCTTCCTGTGGCTTTGCAAGTGAGACTTGAGGCTTACTCTGAATTCTCCTTCACTTGGAGAATTTCTTTAAAGAATTTCCAAAGTGCCCAACTTTCTGCACAGATCAGAAAATGAAATCCGGAGGTTTTTTCAGCATCTGTAGAGAATGAATGCTGCATTTAACTTTCTTATAGTGCAATCAATCAATTTCTCTTCTAAAAAAAACCCCTTGTTTTCATCAACCTTTAAATTTAAGAAAAACATGATAATAAAATTTACAATAAAATTTGTCAAACGTGGGTCTGAAATCTTGATTTTTGATTTTTAAAAGGATGTGCTGCAAGAAATCCATCTGTAGCACCCAGCTAATTAAGGCCTTACATTCCTATTTATCAGGAACCACCTGAAACAGGGAGAGTTTTATACTGAACATGAAAATTTCCAGCTATTTTGCCATGTGTTAATTTTTAAAATATTCACTGGCTTATTATTTCCTTAAAATCCATTGGTGAAGACAGCATGATTACATATCAGTTCTCAAAAATTCTTTCATCCAGGAAGTACAGGAGTATGACTACTAATGGTCCAAACTAAAATAACACATAACGTCCATGTTTTATGCTGATTTAATGCCAGAAGTTGCAGTTAAAATTGATTCATACCCTGACAATGGTTCCAGAAATCACAGCTCAAGCTGGGAGTATAAATGCTACTCTGAGACCCCAGTTTTGTGGGTAGGAGGTACAAACCTGTCTCTCTTATATCAGGCAACTTTTCCAATGTCAGACAGGATGGTATTATATCTCTGTTCTCTTTTTTGTAAATGGTACCTAATTACCTCATGATACATTCTGCTAATTAAAAAAAAAAACCTAATTAAAAAGAGCAGTTTCCGTTTTATCTTTCCCTGTTTTTGTAGGAAACACAGCGAGTTTAAAGGGACAAGTTTCAGTTGCCTCAAAACTTCACTTCTCATGGACTAGTAATTTCTCAGAATGTTTCTATTTTGTTGTCAAATTTTGTTTGTGCACTGATTCCATGCTGCTAAAAATCAGCAGTCTGCAGCATGTCAGAACACGGGTATTGAACCGTCAGTTTCGATCATTAACTGATAATTAGACTAATTTCACGGGGGCAAGAGAGATACCAGAGCTGCACTGGCAGCTGGGAGGGAGCAGAATGAAGGGAAGATGATAGCATTAATATCTGTTTGTGCAGATCTTTCTCTAAAGACAACCAGGTTTTTTTCTTTCCTTACAGCACGCGTGTACTCAAGTGAATATCTCGAATACACGAATATGTTGATCCCTCGGTGTTTTAACTGATTTATGCACAAACTGCACAACTGGTTTAACTCATTTGTGCACACAGACANAAAAAAAAAAAAAAAAAAAAAAAAAAAAAAAAGCACCAGGGGAAAATAAAGAAAATACTTAAAACCAAACATGCTCAAGTGCTTGAGATAGCAGCTCCAGACACTGCTGGGCACACCGTGCTGCTGACAGGCTGCATGCATCTGGAAGCCCGTGGAAGACACCATATTATTGCACTGTTAGTATTGAAGGAGGCTCAAAAAGGGATTAGATAAGTTTATGGAGAAGAGATCTCATCCCTCAGTGGCTGTTAAGCATGATGATTCAGATGAGCCACTGAACTGATGTATTTTTCAGAGGAAAGCACAGCACTTGACATTTTCTGTCTTTCTTACACTCCTTATCTCCTTTTTTTTGTAACAGTGTGACACAGGACACACCAAGTGTCCTTTGGGGTCAAACTCCTTCAGATTTAGACCTATTCCAAAGGACATGCTTCATCTACAACGGCCAGCTTAAAAGTGTATCTTCATAGTGAAATACATTGCATTGGGCTTTATCTTCATTTTCCATATCAGCTCCGTAAGTAAACAATAATTACTGTCATGGGTATAACTTCTCAAAGGCATTTAGGAGCTGATCTGCATAGATCTTTGGAAAGTCTTTTAAAAAGACTGAACTCAGCAAAGTCTGCAATATCTATTGAATTTTAGTTTTTCAGTTGAGGGTTATACTTGTCCAGGGGCTGAGGGGTTTGATGGAGTGGCTTTGGTGGGTACCTGGCAGCCAGCCTGGCTAAAACCACCACACATACTCAGCCTCCAACAGCAACAGCACAAACCACGCACTGCACATCAATAATTGCCTTTTATGCACCAGATTCAGTACAAAAATGCCACATTTGTCATTCCCAAACACCACTGATGTAAGCGAGAAAATTGAACTCCCGTGTCTATAATGCTACTTCCATTACAGCTGAATTCATTGCAATGAGTTCAATCCTGTAGCAGTGTGTTCTTACTGATGATTTCTGTGTAGATACTTAGACAACAGATAAAACTTAGATAACAGATACTTTCTTAGATAATACTTGGCAGGACTGTTCACATTTGCACCCAAATGACTGGTCCTCTGCAACAACCTGTTTAGAAATTGTGATGTGATCCATCATTTTGCAATCTGATTCCCCGTGCAGGATTTTTCTGCAGATTCAAAAGCCTTTGTTTAGCCAGGATATTTCTTAGCTCTTGATACTATGTGCAAATTAGCATCCATTTTACAACCTCTCTGCTAATTGTTATTTGCAAAAGGATTAGCACTCAGCGTCGGCAGTCGCTTTAGTTATTATATGAATATTCATTAGGATTTCATACATAAACTCCTCACTATTTGCAGCTTAATCTCTTTATTTTGTGGTGTTCCTGCTTCACCCATCTGTGCCAGTAACTGCCATTACCACAAGCACGTAACTATCCACGCTCTAATCAGAAGATCTGTTTTGTTGCTACCCCTGCCTGACGTTCTGCAGGTGCCAACACAACTGACAGCTTCTCACACACTTTATCCAGGCACACAAAGGTGTTCCTGGTCATCCCAGTAACAAGCAACTGAAGGAACTTTACAATAAAGGGAAAAAGAAGTGTTTGCATGGAGCTTTGATGCAAATACCAAAGCTCTAAAAGAGATTGGCCTGTTTGAAGCCCAGGTGCCAAAAATGCCCCTGCCGGGACGCACCAGGCGGTCACAGTGGATACGGCCAGCACCTCTTCCAGGGGAGATCAGGACCTCAGATCCTATGGTGATCGTACAAAACACAAAATCAAGAATAAATTTGGAATATTTCCAACATTATCTTGTAATAACAGAAGTGTACTTGCATACACGCATGTTTTACTGCCACCAGTTATACCTGAGGAGCAACAGAGACCCAAATCTAGAGTACTTCATGATACTGGGATCCTTTGGCACATGTATTATTAACAGAATCTTCAAATTTCAATTTTTACCTCAATTCACCATTAATTTTTAAATATTGTTTCACAGAACAAGTTCATCTTTCATTAAGTGTTTATTTTCTAAGATTTAGGTCTATGCTTTTGGGTCATTTCCTTAGACATTCCCTTATTTTTCCCTCTTAATAAACTTTGCTATTGACAATGGTTGTTCTGGGGTTTTTCTACAAGTATTCTTATAATTTTTTTAGTGTCATCCTCCTATCTCTGTTTCAAAAAGCTCTCTGAAAGCCTGATTTTTTGATACAAGTATTTAAGATCCTCATTTCATACTGTTACCATTCTTATCATGAAAAACCAAAAAATAATGCAGCTGGGGAAAGCGAGCACATCTGATGGCAGAGAAGTTTGATATACTAACAATATTACTGATACAAAAATCAATAGATTTTTTAGTATATGCTCTCGACATAGATGGAGAAGTCAATTATTCAAGAATAAATCTATTTATCCAAACCTGTCCTGGCTGAAACCACCTTTCTGACTACCATAATTCATAGGTGCACAAAGCTTTAATTCTACTCAGCCACCAAATACCACCAAAGCCACAAAGTAAGCGATTTTTTCTTTATTATGATTTTACAGCAAACAGCTATTTTTTTTACATAATAAAATCCTGCCATATCATTTCTGTATGATTTTAACTAGCAAAAAGAAAACTGCAAAATGCTTCAGAGTGCAAACAATATAACGAACTTTCTCTAAACCTTTAAAGTTATTTTCAAAGCTATATAAGCAACATTGCCAATATCTTAATTCGTATGGCACTCCTGGAAACAGTTCTGATGTGTGGCTTCCTGTGTCTTTTGAGCTGGATCATGACCAAACCAAGTCTTTTTTCCTGTAGCTGCAGGAGTGGAAGGTGACAGCCCTAAGCATGTTTCATGCTTTGGGTGTTCAGTAATCAAAGACTTAGAGAATTACCTCTACCATGACGTGTTGTCCTTTAAAAGCAGCAGAAAATCCATCGAGTAGCTGAGAAAATTGCAATGCACGATACGAGCTGCTGTAGATGGTCTTAAAAACTTTCCTCTAGAAATACAACACGGCTTTTCCCCTAATGCAACAATTATGTCACCTAGTTAGTACAGCAAAAAAATTCAAGCTACAGGTTGTGTGTAAAATACACAATAGTGTGTCAAAGAGTGTTTACATTATAGGAACATTATAGGCTAAAATCTCCTGACATGTGCAAAACATTTCAATTCAGTTTCATCTGGGTTTTTTTATAACTCAGGATAAAACTTCCTGTAAAAAAAGAGAGTGTATATTCAAATGTGTTATATAAAAATGAAAATACATACACCCCTTACCTAATAAATTGTTTAGTTATTCACCTAGTCTGAATGCCAGAGAAAATTTGCCATGGCAGAGGAGAGTATTCCATCCCAGAGGTAAAAGAGAGGAAGGAAACTGAGACAACAAATGAAAATACGTGAGACTCTTTCATGGGACAGAAAGGACAGAGTGGATCAGCTGTAGGATACACTGAGACACAAACCTGCCTACACTACTGCTATCATCCCATCGTGGTGACCACTTTAAATGCTTCCTATCTCCATCTGACTTAAGGAATTGTGTTGAGAAATAACAGGAAAATGCAAGGAAGGAGCGGGAATGATCCTGGTAAATAATTCTTTGAGACCAAGAAATCAAAATGTCAGGAAGCTGTTCTGGGGCCAAAACAGTGTCTCAGGTTTGATTATTTTTGTTTTCAGCACAAAAATTTGGTCATTATTTGTGACTAAATATGGTCACACCAGACAAGGATATGGAGCCACCTACCTATTTCTAAGCCGAGCTAGAAGAGGACCACAAACACCCACTTAGTTGTGAAGCCAGATGGAAGAATTTAGGTCAGTCTAAATGATTTGAAATTTGCTTAAGCAGCAGTAAATTAAGAGAGAAAGAAGGCTTCAGTTTCTCTTATCTGCATTTTTGGAAAATCCAGAGTCATATTTTCAACTTCCCTCAGCAGTCAATTAAGCCTGAAAGACAAACTCTTTTAAAAATGAAAGCTGAGACTCTTACATCATTAAGTGCCTCTAGCAAGTGAAGAAATATTGCTAGACTCACCAAAAAATAGAAATTCCTAAAGAGTCATTTTATATGAAATCACAAGGGATGTGAGACTTCTAATAATTCCATTCACAGACTCAATTGCATTCGCTTTCTTCCAAAAGGCAGCTCCAATTTCCTACAGGGGAGTTATTTAGAAAGATTAAAAAGTACCAGTCTCACTGATATTTTCAAGACAGTCTTCAGTAACACTTATTTTACCAATCTAGTGGCAGTTTTATTTACTATCTCAACTGATGTGAGAATCCTAAACAGTATTTTAGCAGTACTGAAGAACACTAGAGTAGCAAATGTTAATTTATTCATCCATGTTATAGCAAGACATCAGAAAAACCGAAAAGTATGAAATTCAACAAACACTTGTTCATTTAATTGTGTGTTTTTCCTGAATTTCCTAATAAGAAAAGAAATCCAGAACTGCAACAGGAAGGAAAGATTTGGAAAGCAGTAAGCCTGAGAAAAAGAAGCACAAAATGGGGATCTGGCAGGGAAACAAAAATAGAGCTGGTGAACCTATGATCAGCTCTGTGAGTGGGGTGAGAGCACCAAGCTGCAAGGTTCTGTAACACACTCCAGATGATTCTACTGCTCACTAGCTCTCAAAAATGGGCTGTTCACAAATAAGGGTGCCAGGGATGGCAGGGAAAAAAAAATTAAAAAGAAAGAAGGAAAAAAAAAGTGAAAAAAACAAACGACAGAAATCGTAGACATAAATCTTCACAGAAATGTTAAGATTAGATACTAACCAAGCAACAACTGAACTAAGGGGGAACATAGTTGTCCAGAAATATTAGATGAGCTAACCACTTAGGAAGAAGGGGAATTGTTTAGAGTGATACCTAGGGCTATAAGAGCAAAAAATTGGATGAAATTAAGAGGGAAGATTTAGGCCAGATATCAGCGAAACATCGCAGCAGAGTTATTGTACTGTGCAATAATCTCCCAAGGGGTGCAGCCGAAACCCCATTGCATGGGAAATTGAAAACTTGCTCAAATTAGAGCTAAAAACTTCAGTGCAGCAAACAATGCTGCCTCCATGGAATGATGGGCTGGATTGATTTAATAGCTTTTTCTCCAATTTCTATTCTATTCCACCGTAGAATGCACAATGTAAGGTAGTTTTAGAGGAAGAATGTTTTTAACAAAAGACACTGTTTTGGCTAAGTGTGCTGAAGTTTAAACATCTACTGCTCCACCAGCCATTACCACACTATCTGAACAAGCAATATGGACAAGGATTTTTTTTTAGAAAGTCATCCTGGCCTTCAAAATTCTGTTTGATCTCTCACTTTAGTAGCTGAAGCAGATCAAGTTGAAACTCCACCTGAAGAGATGATTAGGAATACTCACAATACACAGCAGCATACCGAAACCAGAAAAATATTACTGCCAGTTTAAAAACTGGATGCAATGTTTATCACACAAAAGCTAAAATCCCTTTTAAAAGATGGTGAATTGTAGCAGTTCCACACTTTCCAGACTTACTTGTGCACAGTTTGCTTGAGCAAACCAGCTTGTGGTTTGTTTTCTCTTTCCCGTCATTGAGAAGATGCAATCCCTCACTTTGTCTCCATGTGCAGAGCTCCCAGGTGACCATAGGAGTGATAAATCCATGTGGAAAACACACTCAAGGGCATGATCCTTCCTCTTAACGTGCACAAGTCATGCTGTGATTGTTGGATGTAGTTTTCCTCACCAAGCTAAAGCATTTCACTAAGCACGAAATGAGAAGCAGCAACGAGACGCGGTACACACAGAGTTTTTTCCTAAATATATATGTCTCTGGTAATACAATTTTCTACTACCATTCACATTTGCCTTCTCTTCAATATTTTCTGCAGCACTGACCATGGTCAAACTCTGATGCGACTGCAACGTGATGAGACACAGACAAATTACAGAAATTACAGTTTTACACTATGCATGAGCAGCTGAAAAGAGAAGAAAACACGGCGACTTCATCAAAATTATAAGAAATACCTCACGTCCTTTCACTTATGTATCAAAGGACTCTTCGTATGATCTAATGGCTGATTTTGAGTCCTGATAGTAGCTGCAATACAAAGGAGTTAACTACATCTCCCTAAGAACAGAAAACAGTCTGGCCATATTCAATAACTGTTAGATTATAAGCAATATCCCAGAAAAGCTGAGGTGGATTGAACTTTTTCTTAATAGCTACTCGAATTAATCTAGAGAAGCATTCTCTCTTTCGACAGTACATAAGGGTGTGCCTAAGCACAAAGTGTGTGCCTATTTGAAACTAAAATTCAGTATGAAAAAACCCACCTGTAGTATTTTCCTTAAATTTTAATTCTTTTTTGCTGTCCAGAATTCAAAACCTTTCAAGAGATGTGCTAAGTTGCAAATTTTACACTCTAAGGTATGTTTTAATACTTCCCTAATGACATCCAGAGTGTGATAGAGGCAGGAGATATCACAGCGAGTGCCAGGGATGGAACTCTGGGCGCATTTTCCATGTGTAGCAGCCTGGAGCAGCATTAGAACCCAGAGAATATTACAACAATATCAAGACCTCAGTGCACATCAGCCACAAAAGCCGTGTGGACTCGCATCCCCAGTTTCCTCCGAAAACTTTCTCTGTCGCCCTGGCTGTTGCAAGGTGTCCTGGAAACACGCAGCTGCAGAAAGCATTTTTCAGCTGATGAGCTGTGACCAATGCTGTTGGTCTCCCCAGAATACTCCCCGTGCCTGGAAACATTAGGGATTTCATGGGGCATTCATCCCAAGCAGTTACTGCCTTCTACCAAATGCATTTAAATTATCTGCTGCAAATATGTGGTGCAAGGGCTGGTAGCAGGCTAATATCAATTTCTTAAAATCATTCACTTAAGAAAGTCTTGCAGCTCTCTTGCACTAAAGGTGAATTTTCATTGTCTCCAGTAGCTATAGTTTGATGGTCCACAGGGACCTGGCAGCAGCCTTGGGATGCAGGAAGATGATTACATTCTCTTTTAGCTTCCAGAAAGTGACTCCCATCATCTTCCCAGGAAGTGAGAAAAGTTAAATGCACGGAAACTGCTGAAACTCACAAGAATTTGCAGAGCAGTTGTTTTCTGTTTTAGATAGAAAAACCCACAGGAAGTCTGTATCCAGCAGGTAAAGAGCCAATTTTCAGAGCAATTATGCTTTTGCATATGAATAGCAGCTTTCACCCAAAACAGAGCTCAAATTAACAACACGGTTGTGTAAATTTAACACAGGTACAATTTGAGGTGTCTTTAACCACAAACCTAGGACTAGACTTCTAGCTGAATGAGAAAATTTCTACAAAATTTTTGATGGAAGCAAGCAGGAAAAATCTTGGTTTTCTGGGATATCCAAAGCACAGGAATTGCCACACTAGAGTGCTCTACCACCACATGGAAAAGGGTGAGTGCTCCTCACAGATCAAGGCTTCTCGTGGTGGATAATTCTCAGCTATTACTTTCAGACAATTATTATTATGGCCTATCCCTCTCCTTAACAGGATTTGCAAAGAAAGTGGACTAATTAATTTAAAAGGATGTAATTTAGTAGGATTTGAGGAAGCATTAGAGACAGACCAGCTTTGATATTGATACTCATATAAAAACATGCAGCTTTATGTTGCTAATACTGTGTATTTATCACATTTATTCTCAGTAAAACCTTTGGGTTCCTATAGTAACCTTAGCACTCCTAAAGATAATGAGCTACCTTGCCAGGAGCAAACCTCACTCAATTCTTTCTGTCATTAAAGAGTGTGGCACCTTCAGCACAGGGTGCACATACCTTTATTCACAGAATCACAGGATGGCTGAGGTTGGAAGCGACCTCTGGAGGTCACCTTGTCCAACCCCTGCTCAAGTAGGGCCACCTACAACCAGTTACCCAGGACCACATCAAATGGCTTTTGAGTATCTTCAAGGGGAAAGACTCCACACCCTCTCTAGACAACCTGGATTAGTGCCTAGCCGCCCTCACAGAAAAAATAAGGCTATTTTTATTTTTCTTCTTATATTTAAGCAGAACTCCCTGCATTTCCTTTTGTGCTCATTGCTTCTCAGCCTGTTACCAGTCATTGCTGACTATAGTCAGAAAAAAAAAAAATCAAAATACATTCACAGGGGATTTCCATGCTAGTCAAGAAAAAGGCATCTATGGAGTTCTCACTCTCCTACAACTCAGTGATTCCTTTTTGCTTTGTCTCTGCTTCTCCCAGCAGCAGCTCTGAAAGCTCAGCCTGACCTGTGTCTTTCCTTGAGCTCTCCTCTCCAAGTCCAATGCAGGGAGTCAAAGCAAAGCTATGAAAGTGTGGAGCACACAGAGAGCACAAGGAAGATCTGTTTTCCCATTCAGGGTAAGCTGTCTCTACTGCTAATTTCATTAGTCTTAAAATCAGGGATTTCGGCAAATTAATCAATCACTGAGCTCCACTAAAGCAGTCGTGAATAAGAAAGAGTGTTAAAAAATAAAAATTTAAAAAAAAAAAAAAAAACACAAAAACCAACAAAGAAAAGCCAAAAATAATCTTTAAACCTTTTATTCCTTTTCTTCCTTTCTTTAAAATGGAGACTCCACCACTCACCCCTACCTGACAAGTGTATTATGAAAAAAAAAGATGTGCTCAAACTTTAATATAGTACAGACCACATAAGCACCTCAAGAAGACAACGTGGGTTGGACTAATTTATCTGAACTGAACATGATTTTCACTGCTTCCTTAGAAAAACTGCTCAAAACAAGGCGGAAGTAGTAAGGGGCTGTAATTCTCTAAGCACACCTCCTTGCACAGGAATTCCAATCCCGATCTTTAAGCACACCTCTGTGCATAGGAATTCCAATTGCCAGCACACCTGCCCTTACCATGGAGGCACCTACTAGCAGCATTTGACATATCTGGTATCAGAGATATCTGATATCAAAAAAAAAAGAAAGAAACCCGCCACACAAGAGCGTCACAAGGTGATGGAGGGAAAGCGTTATCCCCGCATTTGCTCTAACTGTATTTCCATCTCAATTAAACCTCCCTAAATATGCAGGGGGATTTCAAAGCAGTGATTTCACCGTGGAGCTCACGCTGCCCTTTCTGGGAGTCGGGATGATAAATCCCTTCACACTGCTCTGAGCGCTCCCCAGCAAGTTGGAGGCATGTGTCAAAGTCAGGAGAGCTCTCCTAATGAGACCTGCTCCCTCTGATGTTTCCTCTGGATAGCGGATCTGGCACGGAATGAATATTTCAGATGTCTTATGCAAAAAAAGTCAAAGAGTTTTCACCTTTGATAACCATACATCTTACTTTAAAGGCCTTGACTTCTGAATATTGGGAATGAAAGGTGATTCTTTTATGTCTTTTTTGCCATTGAGAAGTAATGCTTTTCTTTATTAAAAATGAATAAGGTTTCACATTTTGTAACCTTGGTATACTCAGCCAACCAATGACATGCAGGTTAGAAATCAATACACACAGTTAAGAAGTAATAATGTAGTGGACAGCTCATTTCTCCATTAAAAGTATTTTAAAGCCGACCACATTCATTTTCATGTAGCCATTTGGAAAAGCCTATGGCAAAAATATCTGGAATCTTAAGGACATTAACCAGAGATTCTGCTGAGCCAGACTTCTGAGTGCAAAGTTCAATTGACATGTCTGATTTTAGTGTCCTTAGGTACAGTGTTTGCAGTTCACAGCAAACAGTAAAAGAGAAGGAGAGAGAACATTAGGCACTGATTTCCAATAATGCTAATCAACCTCCTCAGGATGCACTTGCAAAGGAAAATATTCCGCCTTTTTTGTGCAATTAGTGAGACATCAGAAATTCATAGCAAGGGAAAAGGTCAAATAGACATAAATTTAAAATCCCCAGAGAGCAGGAAAACAATTTATCCTATTGCTGTTTTTGTCTCATAGTTGCAAACCTTCCCTTAGTTTTAGGAAAGAATGAGAGTCCCTGAGGTTTAGAGATGGTCATGTAAGATCTCTTTGCTAATTTAAAAGAGTCTATGCCTTTGCTCATTCAAGGAAGTTCAGAATTTGAAGAAGTCATCAGGTCAAACTGCACTACAAGAGAAGTCCTAAGCAGGTTCCAGGTGCCTTTCAATGGAAAGCAAAACCCCAGATTTCGGAAAGCACGCAACAGAGCTCACCTGGGAAAGATTTTCAGAGAAGTTTCCAAAGTACAAAAAGCTGATTGAATACTCTGATCCTCCAGCTCCGAGGGCAAATGTCCTCGCCCAGCCAGACCCAGAGCCTCTGGAGGCACAGCCCTGCTAACACTGAATGGCACAACAGAGAAACAGCATCAGGAGCTTCTGACTTCTGCCCAGGTGTGTCTACAGCAGCAAATCACACCCTGACCCTGGGTTCTGTTCAAGAAACACAACCACTAACCTACAGAAGGTTTGATCAAACTGTACATGCAGGATAGGACCTGGTGCTTCATACTGAGATCTCCTGGAGACAGTACCAAAATCCCTGCTCTACGACAAGGGCTGCCTAAGGAAATGGAAACCCTTCATGATGATTCCTTTGCACCTTTTGTTCTGCTCCTCTGTAGGGTAGAAGTCTCACAGAGGGTTTCTTTGCTCACATTTCCTGTGCAGGTGCAAGGACAGGCGCACTACAGTCCATCCAGGACAGTTTTTTTCCAGTCTCATGGACACATCCCATGAGAAGATTTCCACAGCTACAGCTGGGCACAAGAAAACTGAAAATAAGAGGCAGACTCATGGTTTGTCATGGGTTTTCAACCAGTTTCATCCCACCAGGTTAGCAGTGTAGACTAAAATCCCTAAAAGCCCAGTCAAGGACACAATTCTGCCTCTGCTGCCCAGTCCCACGTTTGTTTGAAGAGGCTGAGGTTCATTCATTCTTGCTGATTTTATTTCATATTTCAGACATTACATTCACAGAGTTACACCAAACACAGGAGCTCACCGAGACTCTTCACAGACTTTGGATAGTACAGTAAAATGTATAGAAGATGATTACTTTGATTTTCAATTATGAGGAGAATTCTTGAATGTCTTACTATTCAGTACTGACAAGACGATTATGAAAAAAAGGTTTTAATGTGTGGTGAAGTCTCTGAGTATGTTTTGAGTCATATGTGACAGACTAGCAAAGGAGAAAATTGTTCTCCTTCATCATTCTGACAAATATTGCAAGATACAGCTTCCAGTGTTCTGGGTACCATCTCATTAAGTGTCATTACCTATATAAGCAACCTTCTGTGTTCCATTCCCTATCCCTAAGCTCATGGCTCAGTGTCCCACTGCTCCTGCCAACCTAACAAGGAGCAGCAAATGATCCAGAACGCATTTAATGCCTTCCTCTCCTGCAGAACCAAGACTGCTCTCAAAAAAAACTGCATTTACATTTGATTTCCAGCAAAAGCCAGCACTGCCAAGAAAAAAAAAAATTAAAAATTAAGTGCTCAACAGAAACTACAATAGAAGTTTAATATATAAAGCAACTAGCGGTTGAGAAGAAGACAGGAGTTCCAAATTAAACAGAATCTAAAAACAAAAAATTCTGTGTTATCTAACATCTGGAGCAAGAAACTTAAGCATTGCAGCCTCAATGATGCCACAACTCTTGCCTTGGATTCCAACACATTTCAAGTCATTAGAAATTGAAATTAAATTTTAAAAAAACAGCTTTCACACAGCCTCACATAGAGCCAAATTTTGGCACAATTCATTGATGGCACATTTAGAAGAAATTAGCTTTGAATGAGAGTAACTGGGAATTCTTTGCATCATAATATATTTCGTGGGAAATCCCCTTACCCTGGCTGACCCTTCAATACCGTATCAAAAGTCCTGGCCTTCCTCAGTGTGCTTCAAGCATAATACACACCAAGCTGTAAGACATAAAGCTGGCACAGCTAAACTCAAGACCTACACAATGAAAACACTGTGATTTTTGAGTATACATTAGATGGGAAAAAAAAAATAATATGATTGTCAGCATACATTTTTATCTGCCACTTGTTCCCTCCTTTCAGCCATCCATTGTGATGCAGACTATAAATACACGATCTGTTATTTTTCCCCCAAAGATTATGATTCATTTAGTACACAAACACCTGCTGAAGAAAAATTCAGCCCTAGCAATTAACGTTTGGCAACAATTTACTCAACTGACAATGGCATTAAGCTCGAAATAGAGCATTCGGCTCAACCTGAAATCCATTAAAATTATTGTATTGTGATGAGCACCCAAAGACAAACAGCCTGAGACAAAGCTGCACACACAACAGATAATGTGCATGAAGTAGAACTGCTTGTCAGAATGGAGACTTTTTCTACTGAAACTAGCAACATTCGTTTAAAAGGATATTATCATGGATTAAAGGTGAAAGGTTAGAAAATCAAGGAACCACAGTAAACAAAAGTTAAACTCTTCTAATCTGCAACCTCTAATCATGCCAGCCTGTGGGCACACAGGTGAGTGAAGAACACTCAGATTTGAAATAACTCTCCATAAGTTCTGATCGTTTATTTTGTCAGCCTTTGCCTTGTCTGGTTGATAGGACCTAAATGATTTCCTGACTCTGTCATGGTTTAACCCCAGCCAGCAGCCAAGCCGCAGGCAGGCAGCTGCTCCTCACTCCCCCTCCAGTGGGATCGGCGGGAGAATGGGAAGGGAAAAAGCTACAAAACTCATGGGTTGAGACAAGGACAGTTCAATGGGGAATGCAAAAGCCCCGCACACAAACAAAGCGAAACAAGGCATTAATTCCCTGCTTCCCAAGGGCGGGCAGGAGTTCAGCCTTCTCCAGGAGAGCAGGGCTCCATCGCAGGAAACGGTGCCTTGGAAGGACAAACACCATCACCCCAAATGTCCCCCTTTTCCTCCTTCTTCCCCCACTTCACACACTGAGTGCGATGTCCCCTGGTCTGGAATGTCCCTTTGGTCAGTTGGGGTCACCTGTCCTGGCCGTGTCTCCTCCCACCCTCCCAGGCACCCCCAGCCTCCTCACCAGCGTGGCTTTATGAAAAGCAGAGAAGGCCCTGGCTCTGTACAAGCTCCGCTCAGCAACAACAAAAACACCTCTGTATTATCAACCCTGTGTTCAGCACAACTCCAAACACAGCCCCAGACCAGACACCGTGAACAAAATTAACTCTACCCCAGCCGAAACCAGCACAGCATCCCCCTCCATTGCAGGAGTTCACCAGGGAATGATGCACAGAAATATTCCATAAAAGAAGCCCTAATTACTGTTCCATGCTAACAGGCTGCTCCAGGATCCTAGTTTTTTTAGAGTGCTAATTTCCTTCACTTCTCCTGTTACTTACTGAGCAGAAAGCAACCCTGTGGAGCAAATACCTAAAAAGCTCTTGGATCTCCCTTTTTAAATCTCATTTTTACATCCATTCTTGCACCTCCTCTCAAGGTTTAAGATTATTCAGACAATGAACTGACTTTCTGCAGTTCTAAGACAATGTTACAACATGGGTTTAAAACCCTGAACCGTTTTTTTGTCATAGCAGGATCTTCTTTCAAACAATGAAAAACATCTGAAATCTGGTGAGCTAAGGAGGAAAACAGTACTCTATTTCTGTAAAAAAGCTGTTAATTCAGTGAATTAGGCCAACGAGGTAATATTGCCTACATCCAGAAAGCAGATTCAGACCTAAAATCCTCCCTAACTCTCCAAGAGTAGAAACACACAGAGTCTAAGTAGGTTGTGAGAGAGTGACTGATGATCTTATTTCTACAGCCAAGGGTTTAACTTGGTGGGCAAGAGGAGAGCAGAGGCTGCTGCTGCCCAGGGGATCCTCCCTGACAAACTGATGAGGCACCAGCTAAATGGACTCTGAACTGGTAACTGGACAGACTGTGGGTCCCAAGGGCTGTGACCGGGGACACAAAGTCCAGCTGGAAACCAGTCACTATAGCAGGGTACTCCATGGGACCAGTTCTGGGGATGATGCTTCTTAACATCTTCATTAATGGCCTGGTCAGTACTTTTTGGAAGGCACTTTGCCTGGGGACAAAGTGGATTTCTGCTATTCTCTTTGAAACCGAATCATCAAAAAAAGAAAAAAGAAGAGAAGAAAAAAAAGGAAAAAAGGGACTGAATGGGCAATGAGAGTTTTAGAAGGAAGCTCTGACCTAAGAAAATCTGTAGTTATCCAAGCAAAGCTCTGTATTACAAAATTTCCAACACTTCTAAGATTCAAAACCTCTTATCATTATTACACCATTTGGATCATTTTCTTGGTAAAAAGTTGAAAACATCACACGTATCTAAATTTTCAGTTCTAGTTGGCAGCCAAATTTTAATGTAAATCAACTTCAGAAACACTGATTTTAGTTTTGCCTAAAAAGAATTTTAGTTGTGAGTGCACTTAACTAGAGATAAATCACATTTAAACCAAAGTGAGAGTTTTCCACTGGTTTAACTAAACTAATTTAAAATTCTGCTATTCATGAAACTGGAACAATTCTCAACGTCCGTGAGATAATCTGGGTGCCTAAATCTCATAAAAAGAGGAAGGCCACTCCTAAGTGTCTATGCACCTTTGGTAACTTTCTCTCAGACCCCAGCTCCAGTTCCAGTGTGTGCACTCTGGATCAAGGCTCTGGATCTGGGAAGATGGACAAGGTAGTACTTGCACGGGCACACCTTTGTCGCCTGCTAAAAAACTGTTAAGCCACCTAAATGCAGGATTTAATCAGAGTCGTACCTTGGACACTCTTTGCCTCTAGGTAAGACTAGCTTTTAGAAAATTGCCAAAAGAGTACTTATTAAAGCCCTTGCTAAAGGAAGCTGGTCTCTTAGTTCACCTTGCTGCAGATAAGGACTAGGTCACACACTTTAGTCCTCAAATGCTTTTTTCAGCCTGTTTGCTTTGACACAGCAGTTGTCAGGTTAGTTTTGGATTACAGGCTAGTCATTCTCTGCTGCACCAAAACATCAGGCTATTCTTCCTTCTCACTCCATCCTCCCAAATCCTTACCACAGCAGACACAAAGTGCCTGCCACCGAGCATAGTTAGGCAGCTTCAGCAAACACAAAATAATTCCTCTAATCAGCCAAGCAAAAGAAATTTGTCTTTATACCGTGTTTCTCTTAATGCAGCCAGCTCTCAGTATTTTCACACAAGGTCACCTACGCCGCTTTAAATGGAGACTATAAGTAATAAATTTGTATAAATGTCAGTGTGTGATTAAGATAGAGAAGAAGGGGTGATTTGAATACAGCTGCTGCTCGTGCCTCTCAGTTTCTGCCAGTTATTTTAGTCATTGTTACAGCCCCTTTGAAAGCTCTCAAGGTCACACAATTCTCTACTTCCACTGGGTCCCCTGTCTTCAGCATCTTCCCAACATTTTGGGTCAGCAGACACCAAGTGAAGGCAGACACCCCAAGCAGGACTCCTGTGCATCTTCAGTGTCCAAGTCTAAATATTCCTCTCTGCTGTCGCAGCTGATTGTCACCTGCACCAATTTTAAGCGAGCACAAAGACCTCTGCAGCACCCATTGGGGCTCCTGATGTTGGGAGGGTAAGTGCAAAAGAGCACAGCCTCACCGCTGCTGAGAGAGATGCAAAGTCTCCTCACAGGTACCTCAAGGTAAGACAAAAGGGGCAATTAGTTGTTACTTCAATAACAGGGCTGCTTCCTTGGCTGTGAAAAGCACGAGTTTGCACAGAGCGCAACAATTTTCCAGTCTAAATCTGATTTTCAGAAGTACTTTACAGCTCCTGCAGAGGTTGATCATTAAGCCACAATGCCTTTAACAGCTTGTGTAATGATTAAATCTTTCAAAAGAAAACCAAAAAAACTTCCTTGCCCTTTTGAGAAACCTCTTGAAAACACAGAAACTTTCCTATTATCACTCAGATGAAACTGAGACATGCTAAAATTATCATGCACCAAAAAAAAAAAAAAGAAAAAGAAAAAGAGCAGAAACAAAAAACAAAACCAAACCCCAAACAGGGAAAAATATGTTATTCCTTTACAAGCAGAAGGATATTTACATGTGAGTGTGAGTGACCTGGTTCATGTCCTTACCATGGCATTTTCCTACATCGCATGCCTTAGGTGTCAGATTGCATGGGGAGGGTCCTTTTTTTTTTCCTCTCCTGCCCACAAAATCTGGTCCAAAAATACCTTTTTTGATAACTCCTTTCTCCCCCTCCCCCTATAAGTGGAACATTCCCAAGAAAATCTCTGGTTTCAATAATTGGAACATTTCTAAAAAAAATAAATTTCATCAAAAATAATAATTCCTGAGCAGTTCCAGCAATATGTGATGTAAAAAGAAATACATAAATAGACTGAGAACTTTATTACAGAATCTTCCAGAGGAAAATGGTTTTTGTTTTTACAATGGGCAGGGGTCACGACTGTGAAACACAGGGAACACAGAGAGAAGTTCTGCAATAGTAGATAGGGGTTTACAGGCACCCAATAGTTAAAGATATGTTTAAAGCATATGGAAAAAGCAAAAAAAATAAACCAATGCCTTAAAAAAGATTCTATTTCGACTTGTTTCTAAAAATGAACAAAACCATGCAAAAATGTGAGGGGTTTTAGGTCTCCATGTAGGCAAATAATTTGATTCAGATTATTCTGTGGTGTGATGAGTGCATCAACCTGATGCACGATTTGAACATCAGCAAAAGTCATGTTGCTGTAAAACCACAGCTGTCATCAGCTCATTTTTTAATAATCCCTCGAGTCCTTTTTGGACTCTAATAATTTTCTCCAGGACCTGGTTGTGTGTGAGAGAGTCACCTGTCCAGCTCTTATCACAGGAAGATGCTTCTTCCAGAAAAACCCTTGGCAATGTAAGGTTGCCACAACAGCCCCAGTTGCTCTTTGGTTACAGCTGTACCAATAAATTAAAAATACTCCGAGCAGTTCTCTGTCACTGGGGCCAACTCCTGTGGAATTGTCCACACAGAAATCAGTAAATCTCCAGCGCTGTGCTGGCCTCACCTGCCTGTGGGGGATGCTCCCATTAACTCTCAAAATATACCCAGGAATTGTCCAGGAGGACGGGTTAGGGATCAAGAGAACTATTGAACAGTACCTTTCAACAACTATGTTTGTGTGCCTGCAAACTGCCGCTGTTTAATTACTGAATTATGAGCTACAGGGGCACCTTTGGCATAGTCTTGAATTATTTGAAGTGCCCAACACATGAACGAGTCAGAGTCACAGTTCACTGGGTCACACACGTAAAGGAATGGTGCATTTTACAGCTCAATAGATTTCTCTGGTTTCTCAGCCTTACTGTTAGGTAAAACAAATCAATTTTTTTCAATTTTTTCAAAACCACAGATTTACATAAACAGGACAAAGCTGCAATAATACCAACACAGATAAAAATGACTTCTGATATCAGAGATTGACTCAGTGTCTCGAAGGGCTCCTAGGGTAGGACAAATATCTTCTACAACATACCCTTGACTGTTCTGGGAGTTAAAGGCTGCTTGGTCCTGTGTGACAGACACCTCGGTGTCATCCTCAACACATCCTTATGCCACGACATCTCACCATCAGTCTACAGTTCATAAGCATTCTCAAAATTCCCCCCAAAGAGGAAGAAGGAAGACACGAATGAGAGAGAACAGGAGGAAACTCTGGTTTCCACCCAATGTACTTAGCCATGGTGGCAAAGCAGAACTGGGAAACTGCTCCCCTCTGCTGTTGTTGTACTGGTTACATTGACGAGAGAGGGGTTGCTCTGATATAACTTGCCCTGAAACTTCTTTCCATCCTTTTCCCTTCCTTGCCTTGAATTGCTTTTAAATGTGCTCTGAGCTACAGGAAACACAAATTCCTTTTCCCAGAAGAACACTGAGAGCTTGCAGAGCTGTCACTTATTTCACAGGATTCGTTAATTGTTTGTTTAGTCTAGGGGGAAGACTTTTAGAACACTTTGATTTGAAGAACAGTTCCAGGACCATGATTCCTTACTACAGCAGTGGCTATATCAAGCTTATTGTACTTCTTATCACCTCCTCTGATAAAAGAAAATAGCTTATTTTAGAATTAACTGTCAGTGGCATTGAATAGAATCATAATCGCTGCTTCAGGGTTTGCAGAGACTCTAGAGATCAGCAGGAATATTTTTCATTGTCACAAGCTGGTATTAATGCAGCATTTTATTTGAGAATTTCAATGCCCAAAAGACAAAAGACACTCGTCAGCTCCCCGAGGAGGGGAAGGTTGTTGCAGGCTGGTGTCTGTTCCGCATTTAGCACTTCACAGTCAGCATGGGACTGTTCAGAACAGGAGCCACCAACCCAAGGACATCAAAATCCACGCTCAAAGTTGCACTTTGTGGTGCGGGAGGAACAAACTTTGCTGCAACGTTGCATTCCCACCAGCTCAAAATATCAGCTCAGCTTTCGGCCTGCCTTTACTTACAAACCCGTCCTGAATGATGGAACAGCCTCGTTGGCGTCTCCCAGTTGATGGAGATTTGTTCTTACAGGAAGGTTCACTGAGCCCACATAAAATACCAAGCCCCAGTGGCAGGATAAAATGAAGAAAAAGTTCTCTGCAGGGGAGGAATTTAACATCTGTGAGGATTGCTGCACTCCTGCTGCTTTAATCACTGCCAGAGCTGCCTTCCTGCTCTGCCCAGCCTATAAAAGAGAAATCCTCATCACCTATTAAAGAGTCATTTTCTTATATAAACAGATTACTTGGGATGCATATTGATAGTTTTATTTGCCCTTGGTGGAGAAGACAGGATGTTTCAACACCCAGAAAAGGTATTCTACCCACCTGCCTTCGTGCAATAGTTAAGAAAATAGAAATTGGAATAATTACCAGTGTAGGCATGTCCACTCTCCCTTACCAGTAGGATTTTCAGAACTGGGAAAAGTTTTATGACCTGTAAGGCAGAATTTAACCAATGGCTTAATTTCAAAAGATAATCACTTGCAAAGTCCTCAAAGACAAAAAAAAACCCAAAAATTCTTATGGTGGTTTTTTCTTCAATTGATAATATATTTATTTATTCACTTAATTCATCATTAACACACTGCTTCATCACCTTAACATTCAAATGCACAAGGAGAAGCAGTGCCTCATAACCTTTGCAAACAAAAGCCAATGTTACTCTGAAAAAGATATGGGCTTTTCCTTTTATTGAATTATAAATTCACTGTCTTCCTTTTTTTTTTTTTTTCTCCTCTTTTTTGCTTTTGAAATCATACCAGAAACACATTTATCTAACTTTGGAAACCAATAGACTTAGCTTGCATGAGGGAAAAATCTGTTTAAGGGTTGTTATTCTTCCTCAGAAGAAAATGGAAACAAATAATATGGTTTCAGATCAATTTGCTGTTGATGGGCATATTGGAATTCCTTGTATCCCCTCCCGTGAGTTACACGGCCTTCTAGCAAATTGCATCATGTTCAGCACAGTCTCAGATCGGGAATTACACACAATACAACAAAAGCCTCCAGCTATGAGGCGTATAATGCTAAATATAATTTGCAGTAGATTACATGTTTCTAAAATTATATTATTCTTAGCTAAAGAATGACGCGTGGAACATTTTTTTTTCATTTTCCTTATTTTTACATTATTTATTTTACTTTTATTTGACAAAAGTCAAATAAATGTTTCACTGAACAAAACACGTGTCTGTAAAATGGTGACAAGTAATTATCTTCATCAGTGTCTTAGAGAAATAACACAGTTGCTATTTTTGGCATTTCCAGCTATAAACAAAATGCCTCAATACTTAAGCATGATATGTCAGCCACATTCTCTGACCAGGTATTTTCTGGGCAGCTCCCTGAAAGGATCATTTTTCTTTGTCTTTTCTATGGACTGCCAGGTTGGAATAGCGTTCACGTGTTTTCATAGACGCTTTACAAAATAAAATCAATGTTTGCAGGGCGTAGATAGAGCCCATCTTGCAAGGGAGTGAGAAGTCTTGTTCTATATCTAGTCTTCAGCTTAGGGGCCAAAAACATAAGGAATAACTCTTTCTACAAGACAGTTTAAGCACTGAAGATTGAGAATCTATTAATATATTTACTCCCATGATCAGGAATAAATTAACAAAAAAAAAATCGAAAGGGAGATTTTTGCCAGTAAAGAGTGTAATAGTGATAGAATTTTTAGTATCCAGAGGAAGTTACTATTTTCAGCCAACAAATATTTCCCACCAGGTTCAGTGCATCTGTTGTAAGTAATGAGGACCAAGAAAACAAGGCAGGAATTGCAGTCCAAAACTAGCGCTCTGCTTGCACCTGCTGTGATACTGGGAATGTACAAAAAACATCTTCAATATCTTTTTTTTTCAGATGTGATTGACAAGTTTAATTTATTTGATGTACTTCTTAGTTATAGGAACAGCAATAATGCAACAGAAGGATGGTACAGAGTTGCCGTGGCAACAAAGCACTCAAAGTCAAGGCATGAAACATGAAGGGAATGGATACAGTGAGAGAATTCTCCCTTGGCATGGGAGAAGGAGAAGTTTTACAACAAAAGGCAAATTGTGGCAATATAACACGACACTCGCCCCTGACACTGGTAATATCCAGAATATATGACTCTGAACGTCCGCCTTTACAACTCCCAATTTGTGAACACTGGTAGCAGTCAGCAAATCGTGGCAAACACAGGAGTTAACAGCCTAAATCGATATGATAAACCAGGACATCAGTACCCACTCCTGCGTCTTGCTGCTTGAAACGATGAAACCTAGAGGAAAAC
This sequence comes from Callaeas wilsoni, assembly GCA_013398955.1. NCBI lineage: Eukaryota > Metazoa > Chordata > Aves > Passeriformes > Callaeidae > Callaeas > Callaeas wilsoni. The sequence continues at coordinate 15,295 of VWPU01014680.1, read as the reverse complement.
AGATTTCCCCTTTTTCCTGTCATGCCTCTTGCCACACACTACGTGCCCTTACACAGGTGGCTGTGTGAGTCCACTCTGTAATATTGAGGACAGATGGATGCAACAGCTTCCATTTTCATTAGCTTCATAATCACTGGAAAGTGCCAGAAAAACATACTGTGTTTTGAGCAAGAAAATTTTCATGGCAATATTTTTAGGCCCCACTGGAAGTATTTCCTTGTAGCAGGCGCTTCCTTTGCTTCCTTCATTGGGAAATCAAATGTTAACCAGAAATGCTAAGCTGTGCATACTAATGGCTGAGAAATAATTGAAATACAGTACAGTTACAACAGTATAAACTGCAAGGGACTCAACCATCTGGAAATATTGAAATCCCTCCATGTTTCATTAGTTTGAGTATTTCTGTGGTGCTGCCTGGCTGCACAGAAGGGAGCCAAACCTCCCCAGAGTGCACATCCCACCTGGGCTTCCCGAGACAGCCCAGACACAGCAACACTGTGCAGCGGAAAAATGTTCCAGGGAGAGAAAAGCACTGACCTTTTCCAGCCACCAGTGCTGCTCCAGTGAGGCCAATCGCTGGAAAAGGATGAGAAGAAATGTCACATCAGGTGGCAGCCAGCTGATGTGGCCCTTTGTAGGCCAGATGGGAAGGAAAAAAGGTTTTAATTCAATATTTCTCCTTGAGTTCCGTTGTGTCTCATTGCACCTGCAACTTGCAACTGAAAGCAGTTCTTTTTTTACTGTTTATGTCTTCTTTGGAACTTTGGAAACATTTACACACGGCATAAAGGAAACAATCACAACTGTGACTTACAGTGCAATTATTTGTGCTGTAGAATTTGCTTCCATTATAAAACATCTGTGCTGCTTTTAAGCATGAATGTACCTTTGTTTCTGGAGTGCTTTATATAGTTTATGCAACACTAAAGTTTAAGAGATCTTCTGTTCACTTTGCACATGGCTTTACAATGAGCAGTAATAAATACCATTATATTTCCTCCATATATCTTTTTACCAGGACTGAAATTGGATCAATACTGTAAACATCAGTCTGCTGCATCTCTCAGTTTAATGACTTCAACAAGCTGCATTAATCACTTCACGGTCATATTGATAGCATCAGGCATCCTTGAAGTGTCTCTTGGTATTTAGCTACTCCCATTTTGGAGGGCTGTGGAGCTCATTCTATAGTGACCGCGGCAAAAGTGTCTCTGCCAGGAGGCCCCCAAGCACAACTCACTAAAATCCAGTGCCTCTATAGGCTGTACACTCTATTAACTTCTCATACTCGTGTCCATTCAAGGGCTCTGTAGGAGCTTCACACCGTTGTTGAGGTGAACAATTCTTCTACGTGACCACCATACCCTTCTCCACATGTGAGGAACATGGGTACAGCACCCCGAAATGCCTCCACCCCGACATCACTAAGCAATGCACTTGAAACTAAGAGTTTACATGTGTGAAATAAGTGGAGCACGTGTTCCTCTGCAGAATCAGAATCGAGTAGAATCAAGCACAGAATCTCAGCAGCCAGAGCCCAAAAACCCTCCCTCAGACTGAGCCACTTCATCCAGTACTTCACCCAACTCAAGCACACCACGTGCTCAGCCAGCGGTTTGGTAAAACAACTTTACAAAACACACAAATCTGCAGCTGAAGACACTTCTCCTTACCCTGCCTTACTATTTTAAATCTCAGCCCATATTTAATGCTGTGAATTTCAATATCCATTTTGTCATCTCTTCCAGTAGAACTTCTTTACCAAGTTTGTCGGAAATTCAATTTCATTCTTTTGGTGATCATCAGCCCAGCTTCTCTAAAGAAACCAAAAACTAACCGAGTATTAAAATTAGCTGTGTGTAATCAATGACTCTATTTGTTCGGCTGTCCTTCTGTTTTCATTAAAAGCACGGAGAAAAAAAAATAGAAGCATAAATACTTCCAGTCAAACTTTATTAAAAAGAGAACTTGTTAAAAATTAAACTTGACTTTATGGCAAATGATGGAAAGGCCTAATCGTATTAAGTAAGACTAAAACACTTGCTAACAAAATTTATAAGGAAATAAAGGTGCTGCTTTCTACTTACAAAGGTAAAACTACAAGGCAAATATCTGGTTTTATGTCAACACAACCACTCCACACTTTTCAATAATATATTAATAACTCTGTGTGCTGGATTTATTCTCTACAATGAAACACATGTTAAGATACTTCTTTTTTTTCAATTGGTGGTAACTAATTGCTCTTAGCACATCTTTCCTTTGGAATTTCAGTCAGATTTAAGATAATTACACACCTCAAATAAAAATTATCTCTCAAAGTACCTGTTATTTTTTTCAGAATTTGAGTGAGAACTAAACTGTAAAAACAGCTTGAAAGAAATATTTCGTTCACTAGCTTTAGTCAACTTCCTTTGATTGCTAAGTGAAAAATAAGTGTCATTTTTTAAAAAAAACCTGCTTCTATTTAATCAAATCCAGTTTACTATCAAATTGAATTTAAGTGAAATTTCCACTTGCATGCATACAGTTGGACAAATTCTGCGTAAATAAAATTACGGAAAATAAAGTTACCTGATGAAAACACAAAAATGAAGGCTCTGAATAAGCTACAAAACTCAGCATTCTCGTAAAGAACAGCACAACTCTGAGCTGGAAACAGACTCTTAAAAATTCTGTACATTGTGAAACAACATTTACTTGTGGGGGGAGGGGGGGAAAGATGAAGCATGAAGTTTAACCAAGAGTTCCAAGAAACCTTTTCGAGGGAGTAGGACCTACACCCTGTGTTTGGGCCTGCAGAGCAAGACCTGAACCCACTGGCCTGGAGTGCCCCTGCAGCCATTCGAATGAAGTGCAGGAAGCACCCTTTTCTTATTGCACTGCAGCAAACCTGGGAAGGAATTCTTTTCTCCTTTCACTCGGCTATGACTGAGAGGCTGTCAGCAGCCCATCACACTCCTGGCTGTGCTACGCTTTCTCCTTACTGCAAAGCTTTGGCGGCAGACGCACAGGCAGGAGGTGGTTCCCTGAAAAGACAGTGTATTTTCCCAAAAATACAATAAAAGAGGGGTGGAGGGAGACACGTCATGAGAGGCTGTGGAAAACCTGCCTTTACAGAATGCTCAAAGTACAGCCAGACTGGGACTGACAACATTGCTGTTCCATTCCTGCTCCTGAGGAGCTACGACAGCTCCCAGGAACACGAGCTGAATTCGAAAGAGAAACAAACTCCATCCTGCCAAGAGAAACCTCCAGCATCGTGCCGCTTGCTGGAGCCAACCCTGCCATTGCAGCTCCTCTGGCTGCCAAAACAGGAGATGAGCACATGAGTCCAGCTGCTGGATAAGGGAGGGATCTGGTCGTGACTCCCCACCTCCACTCTATGCTCCTGAGAGAGCCATAATTGGCACTCGAGCTGAAGCATTTGCAAGATTCTTTCCTCTCCACCACTTGCTTAGCTTGGAAATTAAAAGAAGCTATTGGTAGCAATTTATATGCACCAGGATGGCTGCAAGAGGAACTTGAGCATGCTAAATTGCAAGTAATAATTCTGTGACAGCTTAACAGAACATAATCACAAAATTTGAAAAGTAAGTTTGGGTAAAAGGACAAGAGGACAAAGTCCTTCTCTCTGCTCTTCTCACAGAGTTTCTCTTTATAAGCATTCCAATAAAATCTCTGATTGAAGATGGGAATTTAAAAGCGCCTAAGACACTGTGGCAATTTCTGCATGAAGACACGTGCATTAAAACCAAATCTCTGTACTCGAGTTTAATTCAAAATCTGTACAAAAGCCTAACGTGCTTCTAGTTTCCACACCAGATCAAATGCCACTTTGATGGAAATTACATGCATTCAAATGGTCAAAAGACTAAATTTTATAGACTGGACTCCTCTTATCTTTTTGTTAAAAGATTTCTTTGTACCAGTAAACACAAAATCCACTTTTTACACAGGCCCTTTCTGCAGAATGTCCATATCAAGAGCTAAGTACTTCTTTCCAGTTTGCTAGTGCTCTAAAACCCCCATTATCTTAGGTTTCCCTTCTTATCTTTGATTGCAATTTGAAAATATGTCTTCTTTATTTTCTTATCTTTTCAGCTTTAAATCAATTTTAGCAGCTTGAGAGAAATGTGGATACTTGGTGCAAAGATGAAGGTATTGGCAAAAGGCTGAAAAACATACTGGAGCCAGCCAAATACCTGAAGAGAGGGAGGAAGAGGAAGGAGACCAAAAGCAGAAGGGAAAAGGGACAGATGTGCACATACATTGCACACAGAGTTCAGGTAAAGCTAAAAACCATGCTATATGTAATAAGCCCTGTGCTACGTTGTGCTAAACGGAAATATGGTAAGTGGCATTCAATGGCACAAATCCCTCTTCCAGGAGCAGTGCTAATCCCTAAAATCTTAGGCATCTGTGAGACTCCACACATCCCCATTAAGCTACAACAGCAGAACAAACTGAGCCTTTTTAATTTTGTATGAATAAACTAATTTAAATTGCTGCTTCTCTCCCTCACCAACGCATATTCCTGCACATTACTCGGTGTGCTTAAACCTTATGATCCTCAGATGGCAAATTAAGGGGGAGATGATTCCTCACATTTGACTACAATTCATCTCACTTTCCTGCTCAGTTCATGAAAGCAAGAGAAAAAAAACACATTTCAGCTAACACCTCTTACTTATTTCTTTTAAAATGACAAATGAAAGAGATTTAAATGCATTCTGGAATACCAAGCAGAAGAGCTTGCTTTTGTCACCAGCACCTGATGAGATGGAAAGTATCAACAGCAAACACCTTCCTATCTGAGTTTTGGTATTACCCACATGACACCATTAGTCAGTAGTTGATTTGAGTGAAATAAACCTTATTTTTTTTACAATCTTTAGATAGAAAAAATATCTGAAGCTAAAAATCTTATCTGTGGGGGTTCTTTCTAGTCTTACAGCACGCAGCCAGTATGTATTTTACTTGGTATAAAAGAGATTCTACCCACCTGCTCCCTTGTGCCTTTATTTCCAACTTTCCTCACGTAGTTGCTCCCTTACCTGCCGTGATTGCAATTGGTGCCATAAAACAGCACAGCAAAGAACTTAGGGGGAATTTATCGCCAGCGGCAACAACAATAGATACTTACCAATACCACGAGTGAAACTAATCACATTAACCCCAATAATTACAGCTGACAATGAGCACAGCTGTGAGCCAAATTGATCTCACAGGGGTGCCCACAATGGCATTGTCCCAGCTGGCACCTCGCGGAGCTCGGGAAGCAGGCGGGAGAATAAGTGGGAAGTCACTTTGCATCCAAGTTAGCATGACAAGGATAAAATACTGTCTCCTGAGGAACGTTTGCATAAAGTGAAGGGAAAGCAAACCCTCAGCAAAAGCCTCGAGATCTCCGGATCCAGTCTGTAAAGGGAGGGCCTGCCCAGCCAGGCGGCACGGGGTCAAAAATCAGCATTAAGCTCTTTTTCCACATCTCTGGTGAGAATCTTGTTCAAAAATGTTGTGTCTGTCACAGAGGCCTGCATTTCATCACTTGCCACAGAAGCTGGAAGATATGCTGTCTGCAGCCTGGACACAACTGAGCAGGGTACATTTCCACAGCACTTGCTCTTCTCGGCAGTCGAGATATTGATTTGTGAAATATCTTCATGTCTTGCAGAACTGATTTTCCGCAGGCTAAAGCCCCTCAGAAAGATTAGCACGGCACAACACGGAATCAGGGAGTGGATCTGCACTAGCATTTAATTTGGATGAGGAATAGGCACTTGAAACAAACCTCCTGATGGCCTCTGCTCCCAGTGCTCCCATTTGCTTCGGTGAGCACAAGGTCTGAACCCCTGAGTATGAACTGAGTAATAACACCTTTTCCAAGCCTTCCATACTAAGGGTTGTGGTCTATATTTGTTGTTTGTTGCTATTGCTCTTTGCAGGTTTTCGCTGAAGTAAACTCAGAAATACTAAAAATCACCTGTGAAGAAACTATTCAATTGAACAAAAGGTCCTGTTCAGGTCAGTATTGCAATGAATTTTATTTTATTTTATTTTAGACCTTCTTTACAAGGCACCAAAAGTGCACTGGTGGGTAGAAAACAAAACAATGAAGGAACAGATTCTGCAGAAAGAATTCATTCGTAAGCTTGGAACAGCAGGCCATAATAACATTTTAGCAGATTACAATGTATATCCTTGGCATACATTTAAAATGCTCCTTTATCAAGGCAAGCAGCTATTTCAGCTGAAATTTTGCAGCACTCTTATAAATAAATTGTAATACAGAGTTCCTAAAAAGACCATTCCAAAGATGACCATTTTCAATGTTTAAATAATCCCTACAGGAGATGGCTGGCTCTAAAGGACACAGATTTTTTTGTCTTCTGGAAGAGAAGGGTGGTAAGAAGAGAGACCAAAAAATGCAGTCAGGACAGAGGCAGATTATCAGTAGCAAATTCTGGAGGCAGAGGGGACAACTCAGGAACTGACAGAAAGATGAGATAAAGCATTAGACATTTCGACCAAGGACAGAAGAAGGCAAACATGCTTTCGCAGGGCAAGAAAGGTCTATTTTTACCCTGCTTTTTCCACGCTGGAAGATTCCATGATGGAAAAGAAAATTGCACTGTAACAGAAAACAATCCTGACCTCCACAACGAACCTGACCTCTGCTAGAGAATGTGCCAGTGTGATGAGGGAAATGAAGAATCTTAATGAGGTAAGAGGAAAGCCAGCCATCCTGATGCAGTGGGCTCCTCCCAGGAGATCAGCTACAAAGCAGCATTCACTGCATTTTGCAACTTTATTTGAATTCATCCTGGTTTATCTTTGAAACAAAAAGCAGGGCTGTTCAGACAGAGACACAATCTATTTGTGAAATTCTTTCTCCCCCTCACATTTTCCGCTGAAGGATTAAAAATGTATGTGCAAATCCTGACAGCTGTAGGACAATTCTGGGGCAGAAGGGTCTGAGGAGCCTGGGCAGAAGGCTGGGGACAGGGAGGTGGCCACCAGTTCTGGCTCGCAGGAGGAAGACAGGGGGACAGGCAGCTCAGAACAGCACCTTGACAGTCCAGGACACAGCTGTGTCCCTCAGATCCATTCCTGTGCTGAAAACAGCTCCTGGTAATCTCGTGCCTCCATTTCCTAATAACCTGGGCAATTAGGTCAGACTGTGGTAGAAGAGGATCTTCCTTTCTCACTCAACTCATGCCACGCAGACCCAAATGTAAAAATTATGTCTGTGGCACTAGATTAAACAGGCCTTTTCCCTTGCCCTGGCTCAGCCTGGTTCTCATCCATCCTGCTGTGGGGAGCTGTCCCTCGGCATTCACACAATTCCCCAAATCCTCCGTTTGCATCGACTGGGAGTTGCAAGGGACCCAACCCTGCCGTGCAGCACAGGAGCATTTAAATGTTACAGCTGATCATGTGCCACCTCTCAAACCTGCCCTCTAGCCCCCTTTAATTTACTGTTATACACATGGCACTGGGAAGCCACACGGCACAGACATAAATCCCTCTCTCTCAGAAAAAATAACCAAAAAATTCCCATGTGGACAGAGTATCCCACACGTGGCCTGATGGTGAATAGAGACACGTTATTGCCAACATTACTATTCTTTTCACTTTTATCCATTGTTTCCTTTTTCTATGTCTCTTTCACAGGCAGGGAAGCAAATCTAAAAATAAAGCCCTTTTTTGCTTGAAAAAAGTTACTCACTGGTAGCCCTTTTTAATCTTCTCCCTTTGTTCCCAGTCAGCTGCTCTTCTAACACAACCTGGATTTCATAAAAGAAAGCTGAAAATGGAGGATAAAATTTTGTTTTTCTGAAAAAGCATCTTTCACAGAAAAGCTACAGAAATTATTAGATTTCAGATGCTCTATCCATTTGAAAGTTGGAGATGATTGTCCTGAACAATGTCTGCTTTTCAGGCTCCAGAACTTGCTGGAGTATGGGGGTTTTGAGGTTTTGGTTTGGTTTTTTTTTTCAATAGGGTGGGAACTTTCATGTAATTTCCAATTTAATCAGGTAAAGAATACTAACCCACCACTTTGCCTTCCCACGCCCCACTTTCTGCCTCATGCATTTCTTATTTAGGCCTCTCTGTGATCATTTTCACAAATGCACTCTTTTTATAGAATCACAGAATCATTTAGGCTGGAAAAGACCTTTAAGATGATCAGCCGTTTTTGTCTTTAATTTGTCTGTGACAGAAACAGATAATTTTAAAAATGCCCAAATCATATTGTGTTCACTGCAGTGCAGGGGTGACAAACCAGCAGAGGACATCTCTGCTCACAGAATTATTCTGCCCTCAGCTCTGTCCTTGTTCTGAGGCTCAGGAAGTCCAGTGAGCTCCATCAAGCACTGCTGATTCTCCCACACCATAACATCCTGTAGGACAGGAGTGAGAAGCGGAGTTCTGCAGCATTTCTTCCTCATTTTTCCCTCTTTTTGCACACAGAATCTTCTCTGAAATGCAGAAAATAGCACAGGAACTTTAACTTCATCTTTGTAATATTACAAAGATATATTTATGCACTACAAGAATGGCACACACAGAAGTGCTGCAGCCAGGCATGAACTGCAGTGGTCTTGATTCCCTTCCAAATTTCACAGAGGTCAAAACAAGTCCAGCACCTCAGCAGGAGTGAAGCACTTGATCCTGCTTAGCCACCTCTTCGTCAGTGGCACAAGGAACCATTCAATCTTTTCATTTCCCATCTGAACTTCTTTCTGAACCTTCAGAAAATTCAGTGGTATCCTCCGGTGACAGTTATTCTCTCTTCAAGAAATGACATGGTTGGTGGCACCAAAGGCCCTTTTACAAAACAAAATTTGAAAACTCTCAGTACACCTCTGGCTCAAACAGCACATTCACCTCATTCAGAGCCTTCTGTCCTGACATTCCAGGCAGGTGAGTCATTTAGACAAAATGATACAAAGAAGGGCTCTAGTGGTGGTCAATGCTAGCAAGGTACTGTCTCAAAAGGTTCTTTTTTGTGCAATTTAGCCTCCACCTGTTCTCGAAACCTTGTGGTGGATGCTGGACACTTCCCTGCTTGCTGGAACCAGGGTGGACTCAGCAGCAGTAACATAGACACAGTTAGAACAGGGCAGCAGGTCCCACCTTTTCGAGCCAATCGAGCAGATAAAATACACCCTGGGATCCAGTGTGGCCTTAATGGATGAGCCACGTGGAGCATAAACTCCAAGCTCGGTCCTTTATGACTATCAGACACAAAGGTTTGGTGAGACGACTCCCGTATGCACTGCCGTGGTGATCTTGGTTTCCAAGGTTTTTACGGCATCCTGTTCCCCACAGGAAGGCTGCCCAGCAGAGCCAGTCCTCTCTGCTTTTGAAAACCAATGACTTTTCCTCTTCTTTATGTGCCAAAAACTGCTTATGTACATGTTCATGAAGAATACCAAATATTAAAAGTCCAAGTGTCGTAACGTACCACTAAATCCATTTTGTCTAACATCAGGTGCCGAAAAGTTTCAGCCAGATGCCTTTTACCCTTGTTGAAAAGTCAACAGGCCTAGACAGTGAGGCTTGTAAGGCTTCAGTGGGATGAACCCGGAGCCTTGAGACATGCTGAGGATGGCCCAAAACAGAAGAGGAAAAATAACTTCTGTACCTCCTGGGTTTGCCCAGCTTGATGCCACCACGACCCCCAGGACAGATAATAGATAGCTGCCACACAAAATCACCCAGTCCTGTGGTGCAAAGACACAATGCTCAACNGTATCCAATCATAGAGTTGGTTAAAGTGCATGGACAATGGATGACTAGTTGGAAATGCTACATAATCCTGCTTGTTTTGAGCAATAAATGAGAACGCTATCTAATCATATCGGTGTTTGTCGTTACTCGGCTCCCATTCTCAGTGGAGGACCCTGCTTCGCTGCCACACAAAATCACCCAGTCCTGCGGTGCAAAGACACAATGCTCTACAATAGATTGGCAGAAGCAGGCCACAGCTTCCCTGGGAATCCGAGGTTCAGAAGTTCTGAACAGATACATAAATTCCTCGGGAGCTCAGGGCCTGGCAGACTTCTCACCAAGAGAAGGAAGGAAATTCTTTTCTCTGCAGGCCACTCCTCACTCACAGTCCTAGCATGGTGTAACTAGTGGGTTCTAATGAAAACCATTCCTCACAAATTTTGCTGTTCTCAGATCTGCAGAGTCACAATCAGCTCTGGGAAACAATGGAGCTCTCTAATGAATAAACAGAATTGTTAACCAAGTTCCAGTCAGAGAACCAAAACCCTACCCATTTATCTGTACCTGCCATCACATTAAATTTGATGATAATTGAGTTGAACAGATGTGTAAATCAGGGTAGAATCCGACCTGCCAGATCTCTATTACTAGGGATGCTAAAAAACTCAGCTTGACTTTCAGACTCAGGCTGGAATCTGCATTTCTGCCCATTAAAGAAACAAAGTCTTTTTTCCTTTAGGCTGTCCAAATTTTGAATTGGAATAAATAGGGAAAAAACCCATAATACCTAAATTCTCATTTTATGACACCAAATACAAGTACAAATATAGCAAATCTGGGAAGAGGAGAGAAATATCTGCTAAGCCCGGGCATACAATGTGAACAAACACTGTTAAGAAGAAGATTTTCAGCAGAAGCCATTATTCAAAGGTATCACTAGCACACAACAAAGCAGGGGTAGATATCTTGCACATCCTGGTTTTATTCACAATTAATGATGTTTCCTTATCTAGACAGAAAAAGTTTAAATCACATTTTCACTGCTAGGAAAAAAGCGTTACCCTTCTCAGAAACAGCAATTGAAACAATTTCTGGCATTTCAGAAATGCCGCTTTATCACACTATGTATGTGCCTTTCAAATTACCTGTTTCGCTCGACACTTGTGAATCAGTTTGTGATAACCAGGCAGGAAGGACCCGAGGGCACACCTGCTCTGGCTGTTCCTTGCTCCAGCAGGACCCTGTGTGTGTGCTCCCAATCCAGCATGGCAGGGCTGGCACCTCTGGCAGCCACAGCTATCCCACACTTCATTTTTTCCCCACTCAGCAGCCAAAACGTGCGTGGTTCCTGTTTATAGAGAAGACAAGGCACGCGTTTGCAACACCCCCTCCACAGCAAAAGCCAAAATATATTCGCGGTGCTGAAAAATGGGGTACATTTTGTGCCCACCTGCGCTGCCCCTCAGCATCTCTCATCCACGGCACCTCCCTAGCTGTGCCCCAAAGCCGACCCGGCATGGGCAGGCAGCAAATCCCATCACTCAGGTGTCCCTCACAGGGCTCCAGCTGCACGGAATAAATCCAACCAGCCTGCACGAGTCTGGTGCAATTGCCATTAATGTCAGTCACAGCTACAGCAGTTATTTGCATAATTGAAGCTACACCAGGGACTGGAGTCCCAAAGGAGGCATGATCTGGCTCTCCCATCCAGACACTGAAAATTACACCATCCTATTTTAATTCCATGTATCTAAATCTCCCGTGGGATTTAGAGCTATCAATTTAAAGAGCAATAAAGTGGTTGGCAAATGACTACAAAATTTGAAAAAAAAAAAATCTGAGAAAGGAAAATTTGCAAATGTTAAATCCAACTCAGTTTTTGAGATTCTCTAAGTTCAGTTTTTTGACAATAGACAGGAAAATCAAAACCATTAACTGTAGAGGAAAGGTCTTCAGTAAGAAGTCTTTAATCTGGTAGAATGACTGATTTTTATCTGAGAAGCTCCCACATAAAATATTTATCTATGATTAACAAGTAATTATCATGCATTGTTACCAATAAGAATATCTTATGATGCAGGGCATAGATGTATTAAGCTCATCGACAATGGACTGAATCATGAAGTCCTTTACAATGACTTTACACAAATTATTGTTCCAAGTTCCCTTCAAAGCAATTGGCTGTTCCTAGAATTGTGTTTTTTCTACTTTTAGATGTCTTAATTGCAGAAAATAGGCAAAGCAGAAACCATCCAAAACCCTAAAAATCAAACTCAGAAGAATTCATCCACTTGTTGTTTTGTTCTAATGCACTGTGAAACTACACTGTCAAGGACATGTGAGTTGGAATAGAGCTAATAAATGATCTACTATTCTGTCCAATTCCTTAATTGTCAAGAAACAGTTGTATTAAAATATGCTTCCCTTACCTGTTGGTTTGGGGTCTCTTAACAATGTTTCTTCTCATATTGCACATTTTCTGAAATAAACATCTTCTTGCAGAACTTCAAACATGGGGTTTTTTTGGTGCTGAAGAGGAACTCCAAGAATTGTGGTTGACATTTCACCTCCTGCAGCCCAGAAACTTTATTCTACTGGAAAAGTGCCTACTCCCATTTTTTCGCTTTTAAACAACAACTACATAAATTATTAATAAATAAATAATAACAGGTATTTTTCTCTGTTATTTAATTTTAACCATTTTTATTCTCCACTGCTTGCATACAACTACTTTTGTTCTTGAGGCTGGTGGAATTCTAAATGCATGGATTCACTCCAGTAAAAATCTTGCCTTTCAGTTACCCAAAGCTTCAATAATTCTGGAGCTGAATAACAAATCATCGTTCTAACAGTCGTCCTGAGCAGTTTATCCCAGACATAGTCATTACTACAGCCACAGTGACAAGGTAAGACCAGAAAATCAGTTCTTCAGTCATCTGTAAGGGAATTAAAAATGCTTTCCTTGAGCTGTGATACTCATGAATTTGCTTATCTTCCTGAGTTTTAGTGGCTAGAATTTCCTTGTGCTTTGTTTTCTTTCAATAATTTTTGTATTCCTTAGAGCATGGAAAATACCAGGGCCTGTGATCAAGTCAAATCATGTTACACCCAATAAAATATGATTCGGAATTCTCGCCAATTCCTGATATATCTTTAATCTTTAATTTGCAATTTAAGATTAATATCCAAAGGAGAAGCTATTGAAAAGGAGCGCCACTAAGAAAATATCAGCCCTCTGAAGACAGAGGTTTATTAATGTTACACATAACTTTTAAAACAAATCTTCAAAATTAGATATGTAAGTAATACACAGAAATTTTGGGTTCTGAAAAAGGAGAAAAGCAAAGAAAGCAAAGCAGAGACAAAGAGGTTTTGATGTAGTGCAGACATCCGCCTATGCAACAGCAGTATATTACCTTTAAATAATATACAGACACCCTGTAAATGCACTTTAGTTATTAGCATTTTAGAGGAGACTATGGTTGAAATAAGTTGTCATTATGTGTTAGCACTGTATTTTACAGAATCCTTTTAATGGGTATTTAAATGCAGACATGCAGTGGGTTTTTTCGTACACAAATACATAAAATAAACGACAGAAAAATACTGTTGTTTTTCCTAAGTTCTAACTAATAAATTTAAAGCAAGAATACCAGCGTTTTCTTTCTTGACTTCTCCCAAAACCTGTTGTGACCATTTCTACCTCAGTTATATAAATACAATTACCTTCCTCTTTGAAGGCAGACATATGAAAAAATCTATCAAAATTTAAAATCTAGAGCAAATCATACCACACTTACTCACGCAGTACGGTGGTTTACTACTTTGTTTCTTTCCCTGGAACAAATTAGTTTCTTGGCACCAGACACCAGAGTTAAGCTTTTTATTTATTTTGAGAACACTCCCAAATGGTCAAAGTCCCAGTTAACTGTGGGTAGTGCCCTGTTGAGTTAGTGCTCCACTAATAATTAGAAATACTTCACTTAAAAGAAAGCAAGGATGGACTAAAAGATAGCAAGGATGGACTAAGTGAAATCGAACAGAGCCATCCTCTCTAAACCTCCCCATCCTGCCAAACCGGGATAGAAATCATACCAAATACAGATTCTTTCATCAGAAATTTGCTCCTTTCTGCTTGCCAGAGGCACTGCTTTTAGAAGACCTTTTTATCCAATATTTCAATAGTTCTTTTAAAATATGCGTGCAAATGTTGAGCTGAGGGAGTTAAAAAAGCAACTCAGACCACGAGAAAAGCATCATTTGGTTTGTTCCAGATCACACAGGCTGGGCTGTGGCACTTCCATGTCAACAGACACATCTCTCTGTGTTTTGCTCAGGGCTGGGGAGACCAGTTAAGCACATCACACACCCTTTTTCGGGAGGTCTTAGCTGGAGTCACCAGCGGGAGGCAAAGGATGAGAGTTTTCTGCACAGCTCCCGGTTTCAGCAGGTGGTCGCAGTGCTGCTCCAGGCCCAGCTGTCAGGAGATTCCAGCATCCGTTACCCCACGTGTGTATGGACACACACAGAAAGGGACCCCAGCTCAGGACACAGCTCCAGAGGAAGCCTCCCACGGCTCACCTCTTCCCTGGTTAAAATTACACGTTTGAGCGTGAGCTCCTTGGAGCTGTGCTCAAATCAGGATATTTTCCCTAGCAGTAGCATGGAGGAAGCTTATTGCTGGCCCCCTCCAGCGTGAACACACCGTGTACCCAGAGCACAAACAACACCGAGGGCACACCACCAACCCAGGGCTACAGCCACCGCCAGAAAGACGAGTGGCTGGAAAAATAATTCCTCGGCCAGGAGAAGTAGGAATATTTCCTGCCTTTGACAAGGCGGGAGAGTAGCACTGACCAGTTTGCTGGCTGGCAGTATATATACATGTACCTATATAAATATAGGGTGTAGACGGCTCAGAAACGAAGGGGGAGGGAGGAAAAAAAGTGATGTGCAAACAATCAAGGCATCTGTGGCAAAGTCTGAAGTAACTGGGCTGATCTGCCTTCTGCTACTTAATTAGAACGCTCTGTTCAGTACATGCTGTGTCCCCAGTAAGAAATGCCTCCAAAGCAAATTGAAAGGAGAATAATAAATCTTGCTTTTTTTTCCTCCAGACATACAAATCTCTCTCTATATCCAATATCTACACGTGTAGGGAGAGAGAGAAGACAAAAAATTAAAGTTGCAAGAGGAAAACAGCAACAGCCATCATGTTCATTTTTTATCTCTCTGAGAAATTAGCTTTGCAGGGCTATAGAGCTGATGACAGCCTGCACAAGGACAGAGTTTGGTGAATAATTCAGACACAGTAATTTTTAGATATATCTCACCATTTTGGCATTGTGCAGATCAGTTAACTGTACTTGCATGGGTGAGAAAAAACCAGCAAAATGTAAACATACTTGTGTAAAAGTTTGGAATGGACATTCATGAAAAAAACGTATGCGGCAATATATATCTATTTTGTCATGTCAATAATTTTGTAACAATTATAATGCATTTCAACACTAAAGATAAATCTTCTGCCTGTATCTTGCCTTTTTTTTTTTTT